>PNEQ01127485.1:19325-84640 GCA_003012365.1 Medauroidea extradentata | reverse complement strand
CCTTGCTGCGCACACTCCACTCTACAGCGTGTCAGCAGGTGGTGTGCGGCGGGGTTGCCTAAGCTGAGTTTTCATTGCGCTCCCCTACGAAGACGGTACATTTCCGCCTACGGGTTTATAGTTAAAAAGTGCTTGTTTTGGCTCGTACTACCTGCCCTCAAGCGTTGTATCATGAATTAATATACACCCTGTATAAGTGTACGGACTGAAATTGGTATACTTACGGGTAAGCTTCTCAATAGGGTATAACAAATTAAGCAGTTTAAAATATGTAATCTTTTGCCGAAGTTCTAAACACCGTTCAAACGCCTGGGCTGTTCAGATGTCAAACATTTGTTCACCTTAATTTTAAGTTTTTTTTTTTGTTATGGTTTTGTGACTTCACGTCATAGTAAATATTATGAAATGACAAAACCAGCTGGATAATAATTTTGTTTTCTTTTTAAACACAGTAGTGAACATTTAACATTAAAAGTGGGGCAATGCAAGTTTCTAAAAATTATAATTATAATGGCGTGCATGGGCTTGCGTGCTTTTTGAAGTAATCATGTCAATTCCTTGAAGGAATTTCTCGTATGTAAGTTAAGTCATTTTCCTTTAACTAGTATTTCGTGTTTGCCTTAATTCTAATACTTCGGATTTTAACACAATATGTGTAATATTTTTCATTTGCTTGTGACTTAATTTTTTTTTGTTGTAGATCAGCATGGTGATAAAACCCGAAATGAAATTCGATTTGGCAAAATATGTGACATTTAAATTCTCATAATGACACTAATTAATATTTTTAATTACTGTTATATTTTTACACGACTGACACTAATACATAATTAAATAACACAAAAATATGTAACGTACTGAACATTTAAAATACTTATTAGATCGCTTGAACATATCTAAATAACAATTGAGCTTCTTGTGCTTTTAAGGGCCGCGGTGGTCGAACGGTCAGGTCGTTCACTTCCCACCAAGGCGGTCCGGGTTCGATTCCTGGTGGGGTCGGTTCCCGTATTTTCGCATGTGGTAATTGTGCCGGACGATACAGTAGTTAATTAATTGATTGCTTTTTATTTCGTCCAAAAAGACCACATATAATGGTATAGGACATGTCAAGAAATATCATATACATACACGCACTACACGTTTATACACATATTTTGACGGCGGGTTTTCTCGGAATGTCCCATTTCCCGCGCTCTTTCATTAGGATGCTGCTCCATACTCACCAGCGCTGAAGACCTCGATGTTAAGCGCTTAGCAGAATCTCTCACTCATTCTTTTGCTTTAAAATCACGAGAGAGAAAGAACTAAACGTGCGCGCTTAGTGCCATATCGCTCTTATACGCGCAGGCGATCTGGCGCGCGGTGTTTCCGTCGTCATGCTGTAATCTTACTGGTAGAAAATCAGCAGTTATATTAATTGTAGGGTCCCTGGTCAATTTTGTGTCACTCTATAAACTGTAGATTTCATACAGTTGAGCGTGAAGACTGACTTTAGAGTATGTTGGAGTGCTTGTACAAAATGTTTTTATGGTGTGCGTAATGTTTTGGTATACTCGACAGCCCTCCCCTTAAGTGTTTTTTTGTGTGTAGTGCATTGGGAACATACTAAAGATATACAAACTTTTAAGTAATGTTTAGCTGCTTAATTGTTTTAAAATCTTAAGTTATGGTGACAGTCTGATGGAACTTTTCAATTTCTACATTGTGGCTGAAGCAGGAAGCAGATGTCAGTTCCCGAAATGCCACATCTGTTTGTGTTTACATCTACTCTAGTCATTGTTCTCGTCCAGTTTTATGACCATTTTTTCACACATACTTTGTTTTATCCTTTTATGTGTTTGTGTTATCCTTCTGAATACACCAACTGTACCTACCTATACCTTTCCAGAATTGTATTCATGTTATATGTTTGTTGACAAGAGCTAATACTGGCTTTCCTTTGCGAGTTTTCAAACATTCGCTTGCAGAGTCGAATGCCCATGAAAATGGTTTAATGACTAATATCTCGACGTGTGATTCCTTCTATGAACTACGTATTTGCATATAAATAAAGTAGTTTCTATTGAGTGTATACTCTTGTTTCGTATAACATTGGTAAATTTTGAAGCTACTTATGGATAATAACTAATATTTTGTGATATGAGGGGCAACCCATGGCAAAATTTTCAGTACAAATGATAAAATGGACATTAATGTTGAATTTTAGAATTAAAAGTGTCACATTGTGACACATACAACAAAATTATTCCCCATAAGTAGCTGTAAAATTTTACTAATTATACGAAATGGAGTATATCGTGTAAGTTGAAACTTCCCCTCGAGGACTATACACATCTTTCCACTCCACCGGTACCCTCTTATCTGTGTTTAGTGCCACCTTCCTCCTTCCTTTCAACCAAGACTTCTTTCGCTGGGTGGGTTGGCTTGTCTTGTCGCCAACATTATCAGCCTCTTCGCAGACACGGAAGTTGTCGGAGTCTTCCCTACCTTGTAGGCCTCTGGAGATCATAGTGATTTGTAGCGTAGACAGTGTTTGACGTCATAATCGTAGCGTAGACAGTGTTTGACGTCATAATCGTAGCGTAGACAGTGTTTGACGTCATAATTTGTTTTTGTGGTTTTAGGCGCCCTCGAGGACATTTTTACGTCCTTTAAATATCTAATTTTGGTGGTATCTAAACATAAATAATGAATCACGTATTACATTAACTGTTAAACTTCTGAAGTCTATATATTATTACGCCACTGAATTGGAAAAATAGTTAACATGCCCTGAATTTAACGGAGCCATGCCATCCTGGCTTGTGGGCTCTTGGGCACAAAGGCGGCATTTGTTTTAAAACGGGCATACATATTCTCACACAATATTTTATGCAGGTTGTGTAAGTGTTGATATGAGTTTGCGGAAATTAGGTTATATATATATATATATATATATATATATATATATATATATATATATATATTATCGTTTGAGGCACGGAAACGGGGAAGGCGATGAGTCGAATTAACACATCTGTCAAACACCTCATCGCCTCTACGCGCGAAGTACTAAACTAGCGTGCAGTATTTCGTAGAAAGCGATTTCAGCGTGACTTTAAGCGATGACCCTTATTTCATTTGTGGAGAGTATATGGTGCCAAGTCCAATGCAGGTTTGTATGATTTTGTTTTACGATTACGTCTGATATTTTCTCAGCTACTGCAATGTGATAAGTAATTTTTAGCATTTTTTAGAAGCTTGGTAATCATGCTGTAACTAGCGGACGATAATTTTAAAACCAAAAGGTCACAATTTGAAGTGGGACTTCTTTTCGTAGGTAAACACATGGGGAATAATTGTAATAGTTTTGCAACGAGAAATACTTTCTGTGCCACACTACAGCGCTGCTCATGCGCCAGGTCCAGTAACTTTTAAGGCAGGTGTTCACTAAAATGTTTTAATTGTTTTAATAATGTTTATGTTATTTAATACGATATATATGGTTTGTTTTGTAGGCTTACATTGTGGCTTTTTTTTTACAGTAATGAAAGTTTTTTTTAGCTTTCATAGTTTTTATACAATGGCATGTCAAAAAATGCTGAATTCAAAATAAAAGTTGCCAATTTTCTCAAGTAAATTACACATTCTAACAAGACAGTTGTAGCAGCTGTGTTAGTATATTTAACAAGTATATAAATGCAAAAAAAAAAAAAAATGTATCTCGGATTTTGTAAAAATTTACTGTCTTTTCACATATTTTAAAAATTATATATAGGCCTAGCTGAACCTCTCCTTCAAGGAACTTTTGTGGCGTTCTTATTATATGGTTATAAAGGTGATGAATTTTCGGGATATACTTAAGTGGTAGCGCAAAAAAAAAAAATCACATATCCTCTGTGTCTGTCTTCACATGCAGGATTTCCAGAAACAAACGCATAATAACACCACGCAAATCCTGGGCGAAATTGACGAAAATGTTAGTGGCAAAATATTGTACGTTGGCATTTTATGTCCACAATGTGGCATAACATAGAGCCGTAGTTAGTTTCTTCTTGCTCTCCACGTTCCACTACTGTTCTGACCTGCATGCTATTGGTGCAGGTTAAAATCTTGAGTAGTCCAAACATGATTCTACGTTAACTTGACGTAACATACGTAATACTTGGACGTGGGGCACAAGAGTGACTTTCTCCATGCAGTGTTGCCATATTGTGCACGAAAAATGTCATACAGTATTTTGCTATTTACATTTTTGTCTCCAATTTATCTCCAGATTCGCGTAGTGTGCTTGATATGCTTTTTTTCTGAACAACCTATAAATATGTATCATAAAAAATAAATAAAAAATAAACAACGGGTTATTATACACACACCCACCCACCCACCCACACACACACACACACACATATATATATATATATATATATATATATATATATATATATATATATATATATATATATATATAATATACACACATACACACATACATACATACATATATAGACAGACGACGTGTATCTACTGATGTACGGAACTCATGGTCTAGCTCACATAGGAAGCGCTGCAGACGCTTCCAAAGTTTGAAATAATATGAACAATCTTTGTAATTTTTGGGAAACTACTTGCTTGACGAAACTAATTTCTGGTTACAAATTAGCTTTACCAGAAGCACTAATAACGTGAAGTATTTGTACATTTAAGACACCTCAATAACGTTGAAGGGGGTGGCACTACCCTTATTTCTGTGAAAAAATGTATGGGACAGTGGAAAGTTGCTATTTTTTAAATTAAAATATTATTAAATGGTGGGAAATTTAGAATAACTATCACTTGCAAAAACTGTGTAACACTCGTTCTTTTAAGGCAATCCTTAATGTTTGATTTCACAGAGAAGCGCCATTTCCTTTCAAGTATGCAACCAGGAATGCCTGTTTGCCATACTGGAGTGATGTGTGTGGGCAGTTGGTTTGTGACAACTAGGAATCCTAAGCTGCATCGTGCAGTGGGTTGCTACAGTAACATTGGCGTGAGTCGTACGTCCCTCCCCTCCGACACCCTATTGCCTTTGTTGTAGTTCCCCTTCCAGAACAGGACAGCAGACTGTAAAGTACAAAGTCCCACTGCACTGTACATTGCATGCATTGTGCTACAAGTCGACATGGCAACGTACACCAATGCATAAATAACAGATATTGTCGTGCTGTACGGCGAAGTGAAAGGTAATGCACGAGCTGCTGCACGATTGTATCACGAGAGTTTCCCAGTGCGGAGGCAATCTCATTACACGACCTTCACATCTGTCACCCAGAGACTGCGTGAAGAAGGCACATTCAAAACGCGAGCTGGCACTGGTCACCCGAATGTAGTGGAGGAAATATCATCAACAAAGTACCCGTGCCGTTGCGCACGGAATGGGGGTGTCCCATTCAACTGTATGGCGTGTTATGCACGAGGAACTTTTACATGTCTACCACGTTTTAAAGGTGCAGGCATTGTCACCAGCGGATTTTGCTCCTCGACGTGTTTTTTCACATAGATTCCTGGATGTATCTGCAGGAACAGTCACTCGTGGAACGACGTCAATCGTCATGCAACTGCCGTGGTAGCGAACTAGGAACGGTTTTCTGTGAACATCTGGACGGTTGTTGCCGGTAATGATCTAATTGGGCCCTACTTGATTCCGCGAAGATTGAATTGACAAATGTAATGCCAGTTTGTGCAACTGACAGTGCCAGAGTTCTCCAGAATGTTCCGCGATTCGGCAACGTATGTGGTTTCAACACGACGGTGCTCCTTCATATTACACAAGAGCTGTATGTAATCACCTCAACATGGCATTTCCAGCAAAGTGGATTAGAAGAGGCGGCTTTGTGCGTGGAAAGTACGTTCTCCGGACCTTAATCCACTTGACTTTTTACTATGGGGCTTTGTCAAGGCTCTGGTGTACGACGCACCCATTGAGTGAGAAGAAGATGTGCTAGTTAGGATAATGACTGCCTATGAGAAAATCCAAGATACACCAGGTGTTTTCGGAAGAGTACGCCAGTCATTGATACGCCAACTCATGTGTTGCAATGAAATGGGAGGCCGCTATTCTGAACACATGTTGTAGAGTTTTTATGATAGCACAAATATTGACATGGCTAGTGCAGACTTCAATTTAGTGCCGTATTTTCTCTCTGTTGAAGTGGTACAATCATACCTAATCTGTTATTTATGCACCTCGCTAATGTTTTACGACAGTGTTGCAGCACATATTCCAGTATGGTGCAGCACACAGGTAGTCTTTTCCTGGTTGCATACATGGTAGGCAGTATCACTTCTCTGTGAAATTAAATGTTGAATGATTACTCTTTAAGGACGAGCGTTACACAGTTTTGCAAGATACATTTATTCTTCTAAATATCCCGCCATTTAATTATGTTCGATCAAAAATAGCAACTTTTTACTGTCACATACATTTTGAATGGAGTATGGGTAGAACCATCCCCTTTTAACGTGATTGAGGGTGTGTTAAATGAACAAATCCTTAATGTTGTTTTTGCTGGCGGTAAATTACTTTGTAACCAGAAATTTGTTTCTGTCAAGCAACTAGTTTCATAAATATTATAACAAGTGTTCATATTTTCTTTTTTTACTAATCCGTTATTTTTTTAAAATTTGTAATGGGCTTTACGTCTCCTAGTTTGAGTAAATTTATTATACGCGTAGTTGTTGATGGTTTCTGTGAGTCATAATGGTTGAATATTAATCCTTTTGAAGGTCGTGAAAGATAAAACGCCGGCGGCGCTGTCAGGTAGCTTGTTGAAGTTTTTTTGCTCGCGGGCTGACACTCAGACCTACTTCGTACCAATTTCAGCGAATTAGCAAATCATCGTAACGGCATACGTTGACCTCATAGTGCGGCAGTTATGTAAGCGTAGGCCACGACGCTAGAGTCTTCAAATGCGGCCAAGGTTGAAGGGGAAAGCGGAAAAAGGAAACAGTACAATTGTTTGAGCGTGGGCACAGTTGATCGAACGCTAAGGGCCGACACTGGGTGGCACATTGAGTGTGGTATCACCTCTGATGCGCGGACCACTGAACGTACTTGCCGTTGCGTCGTCAAGAGAAACATAACTATTGCTAGTTGTTACGGAAATATGTAGCTTAGTGCAATCTTTTTTATTTTACTTAGCGTGTTCTATTAGTATTTTGACTTGCGTAGCTACCGTATGAAAAAAATATAGTTTTTTATTTTGGAAGATTCCAAATAGTGTCATTGTTATGAGTGATGTGTCGTAGCTCTGTTCCAAATTATCCTGAAATAGGTTTTTCTTTGCGTATTTAGATGTTACAATGGTTAGTAATTTTTTGAAAGTAATTTTCGCAAGTTCCATTATGAAAAGCGTAAAAATCTGCTATAGGAGTTTAGAATCCAGCTTGGGTTAGTCAAGCAAGTAACTTACCGGATTTATTTCAGTATTGTAAGTAAAGTTCTGTTAATGTTAGTACCAAGAAAGTGCTTGTTCGTAAGGTTAGTCTTATCTTTGATATTTGATGCTGATGATTGGTAGTTGTTCTGTTATTCCCCTCAAATAGTGTGCCGTTCTATTATTCCTCAAATGGTATGCCGTGTACTTTTATTGTGCTCTAGTGGGGGTACACATCTACCTCTATCCAGATAATTTCGCTTTTTCAGCTTTGGGCAACCTGTAACTACAGTATAATAGTGTCTTCCCGTTCCTTACAAAGTCTGCACGTGTCACGTATCTGCAAATATCTTAAATATTTTGTTAAAATTTTACCCAACCAAATGAATTGTTCGTAAAGGGGAAATTAAGTATATGGTTGCTGAGTCTAAATAGCTTTTTAGTTTTTATTAGGTTCATCAAAAATGTGCATTTGGTTTGCAAAAAACTAAGTTTTAATTAATCGTTACATTTTATTATTTCTTATAAATAAGTTACACGACAGATATTTGAATCAGGGTTCTGTACAGCCTTAGCTTGAGATTTATCAGTAAGTCATTAGTATAATTATGTGCAAAGTAATGCTTTAAGGTTCTTTAAGTAAATGCTATATTCGCATGTTTTCAGATTTCACATTTCTGTTTTTTGTTTCATGTTGAACATGCCAATTTGGATTGTTTAAGGTTTACGGGGTTATACAGTACAATAAATGCCCATAAAACGCTGATATTTTTCTGATTACAACTAGAAAAAAAAATCTGATGATGGTAACAGAGGCGTACAATGGACGACTTGAAGTACACGCCCCCTGACGTCACCGCAGGGGAAAAGTACTGTCGGAAACAAAGCTTGTTTACAAACATGCTGATTTGTTTGTTGGTAATTGCAGAAAGCAAAAATGTTGCGCATTCATAGATTTGCACGCAAGGGTAAAAAATAGTAGTTTCTACTGCATGGTTAAGATACGCAAATACATAAGATTAATGTTTACCTGAAGAAAAAAAAACGGCAAATTCCAAACAGATAATCAATTTTCTTGACGTACATCTCATCCGGGACATTTGACGCCAACAGCTAAATGAAGGTTATGTTCAGCTGCGGTATCCACGGAGATAGGAATTGTTTCCCACACCTGACTGAAGCTCAGCCTCTTCAAGTCGTCCATTGCATAGAAGGTTTTGTGGAGCCAACAAATCATAAGTTTATATACTTTACTACAAATAATTATAGAGTTGCGTCAACCAAATGTGTCATAAGTATGTAGTTAACTTAACTACATTTTTATGTTTGTTACTTTTCGTAATTTGTTCAACAGACAGGATATTTTGTAGCTCAAGTATATATTTGTTTTGTCCGAACGAGGTTAGCATATGTTAGATGTTTGCCTCGCATTTAGAAAGACCCGGATTCGATTCTCGGCTCCGGCCATCTTGATTTCGGTTTTCCAGGGTTTTCTGAAATCACTCCAGGGAAAGGTTGGAATTGTTCCTTTATCCCTGGCACTTTCGTGTTCCATACTCACCTTATGTCCGACTTACACGGCCTTTCATTAGTCAACTATATTTTACTGTTAGTTGATTGACAAAACAACCAGATCCTGGTGTAAGCATTGCTTTTAAAGGCAGTTGCATCAAACTTAATGTTTTATTTAGAGACAGGCAAGAATGCAAACAATCTTTTTACCAGCCTGGGTTCTGAATTTCTGCAGTTTCCTGCGCCTTTGTGATTGGACGATAAGTGTGATGGCGAGTCTGAAATGTTCAGCACTTGTTTCCATTAATTCTCATTCGCCCAGTCGAATGGGGGCACGCCAGTTCCGAAAGAAGAACGTTTGTCGTCTAAACAGTCAAACGTAGCAAATAGTTCAGTTTTTCTGTGATAAATTTCTGTCCCCAGTCATACTGTAAAATGTTGACCAACACGTCATTTCCTTTAAAATCCTTGTATCGTGTTTAAATGCGTGAAATAAAAAACGCCTTAGTTACCTGCTTTTTTTTGTGCTATATAAAGGGAAATAGAGCGGCATATTTTTTTTGTATTTCTCTTGTAATTTAAGAGTTGCGAAATTGCTGCCTACACGCAGATGAACGAAATTATTTTAGACGCCCTGTGGAAATTTAGGAACAGCTTCTAGTTTGCTTAGAACTATGTTTAGAAACTGAAGTGGTGTCTGATAGGGCTGATATTGTCTAGTGACCTAATTTATCCCTCTAAATGCGGATATAATTGTATGTAGCAGAGTTACAATGCACGCACGCACAATCGAATTCAACGGAAATATTTGTGAAGTAAACAGCAGCTTTGATGGTAACCTTTTGTGGATAATAGCCTACCAGTTAACTTCCGCGTATAAAAAAAAACAGGTCAAGAAACAGCTGGGGTATTTCCATATTCAGCTCCTGTGTGCGAATTACCTCATACCGATGGGTTGTATTCACAACTGCAGCGACCGTGCGAAATGAACGCGTCACAACTGGCATTGTGTGATGAAAAGGCTTGAATGTCACACGTGACGGGCATTGACTTTCCTTTTCCGTGACACATATCGAGCGACTTTCACACATCGGCATACAATAGCCGGCCGAGAGGAATACGTTTCGGTAGCGTGTGAGCCTGACACGGTGCCCCTTGCAGCTACTTGCCCGTAGCTTTCACGTCGTCACGTGTGTGGTTGTAGGATGGACGCTGGCCGTCGCCTCACCAGCCGCTGTGATTCCTAGTTAGGTCGTCTGTCCAGCTGGCCAGATATCCCTAACGTAGTTGTCTTGGTAACCGGCCGGGAAGGCTGATGATGATGAGCAGGTGCCCTTCCCCCTTTCCAGGCTTCAAAATAATTATTACGAACATTTTTATCTGTTAAACCAAAATTTTGCACGTTGCGAGGACAGTTATTTACGCTTTTAGTAATAATAAATACTTTCGGTATTGTGCCTAACCCCACCCCCCTAAAAATAACATAATCGAGTCCGCCTCCACATTCTGAAATATTTAAAGTCGACGCTAAGCCTTATTAGCAAACCTGGATTCGTGTAATATATGGGTACATATTTTTTAATTTTTTCGTTGCCTCGAACATCTTTGCGGTCTTGTAAGAGATACACTAGAAGTCTGGGAAGAGAATCAGCCAGGGCCTGTGTTAAAGAACTTCCCCAGCATTCACACGGAGTAATGTCAGAAAACCATGTAAATCCGAAATCAGGATCACATTTTACACGTTTGTGTAAGTATCCATTTGAAATAAAATTCATGTTGATTGCTCCTTGGGTTTGAACTAGACTGGAGATTCATTTAAAACGTATTTCATCCCTTTGGATACCGGATAAGTCAAATTGACAATAATTGTGGATTATTTTTCGTCCTATGGTTATCCCATAAAATATAAAAAATATGATTTTCGGATTTTTCGAAATTCGACCTCTAAGAGGGTGCAAATACTGGAAATGTGTTTCCGATAAATCCTCTACCTCTATCGAACTCATCACGATATAGTATTGCTTTTCACTTCAGGATTCTGATTATTATTATTTATTTTATTATTTATATTTACTTATTTATTAATTTATTAGAGTGCAAACCAGCAGTTTACCCTTTAATAGGTGGCAGTAATACATATTGACACAAATATACAAAAATCATTCAACATATACACTTAGACAAACACAAAAACATACAGACATACACAGGTACCAGACAATCAAATACTATAAACAGAGCATTTCACATTACGACAAAGACAACACAGTAAAAACACAGAAATATAAATTTACTCATTACGAACATGTGGAAATTTTATATTGCTTTATATACAGTACAAGATTGCTCAATAGAGCTTTATTAAATTACTTGAGAATTATTAAATTAATGATTAAACATAAACACTTAGAGACAACTAGTACACCAATGCCTTAAAAAGCCCCCGATATGTTATTTTACAGCATCTGAAAGGATTTATAGGATTTGAAAATTTTATACAGTTTATAGTGCATCTTCTTGTTAGGTCACGTATTTTATGATTAGTTACAAAAGGCCTTGGGGATCTTTGAGAGTATATTGGGGCTCTTGAGTTCTATTTTAGTTAATATTTCAGAGCTGTGATATTTAGCTAAGATACAATTAATCACAAACACTGCGTCAATACCATCTCTTCTGTATTTGTGACCACTTTTATTTAGATCATTGATGGTTTGTTCATAACTAAAATGATTATGATAGTAATAATAATAATAATAAAACTACTTTATTGGGCAAATTTGCCTTAACTGCGCCAAATACAGGTGTTTTATTATTATAATAATCATAATCTTACGGCCAGAGGGTAACTCACGCAAAAATTTCCGCTTTTAGGTCTAACGGTTTGGGCTGTGGCTTGATGTGTCAGTCTGTCATTCAGTGAACTTTTTCAATTATGGAAAGTTAACGTTCTCCTAAAATAATGATCGTAATAGTTAAGAGTTATTATTATAATATAAATGGGTACGTGTGGTCAGTGGTGGTATGTTTGTAGGTTTGACTCATTGTGTGACACCACAGAATATCATTTACATGTATATTCCTATCCTTCCTCGCGTCCTCCCTGCCTGCACCTCAAATGTGTTGCAGTAAGTGGCGTTTGTTCCTATGTTATACGAGTGCGGAGTGCAGCAATTTTCATCACCAAGGTTTTATTTTTTATTTGTACCAGATTTTTTTTTAGACACAAAATGTGACTAACTTTTGCTCTTATGCAATTTTTTTATCTCATGGTTTTCGCGTAATTGCTTGTTAAAGTCATATTTTGCATGTTTACGTTTTAAGGACTACACTAAAAACTACCGATATACCAAACTGGAAAAAATTCGCAGTGGATAGAGACATCGCAGGCTACAATTTTACGTACATAAAAGCAGAGAGTAAAAACTTTTTGTATTTAAATAAAATTGCTGAAATACAAAATACAAATTTAATAAATTCAGTAATTTTTTTTAAAGTACTAAAATACTTTATTTTGTGGTTTAACATAGCTGAACTTGTAGCCTACGACATCGTTATTCATTGTGCATTTTTCACTTTGGCAAGTGAGTTTGTTTTAGTGTCGTCCTTAAAACGGGAACATGCGCATTTTGGTTTTAACGAGCCATTACGCAAAAACTATGCGAGATAAAAAAAAAATAGTCACATTTTGTGTCCATAAAAAAGATCAGGTACAAATATAAAAATAAAAACAAGGTGATGAAAAGTGCTATATACAGCGCCCTTAAACTACGTAGCAAGTTCAAACGTTCAGTATGCTTCTAAAAACACGATTTTAGGGTCCCTCAGTATGTCTAAAAATAATTTAATTTTCATACTGATGTGTCTGAGAAACTTCCAGCCTGATGTGTGAAAGACACTCAAATAGAAACCTGCGTTGGGTTTTTCACAATACTTCCCACAAATTAAATATTGTCAGCGGTTAAGTCCTGCGCTGTGCCAAAAGAACAAGAGTAAAGCATTTCTCACACTTTACTATCACAGTCTGTCTAAATAGCCGAACTGGAAAGAATTCTGCAACCGTTTGTTTCAATGCCTTATGTGTAAATATGAAGCTCTGCTTCATGGTTACTGGCGGAATGTATTATTGCACAGACGTAGCTCATTTGACTGTGCCAACAGGAACAAGGTTACTGCGACACCACACATCTGTGATTTGCGGGTAGAACACTAGACGCTGAGAGTTAAAAACAGCCAATCACTGACCTCGAAGCACGGCTACATATGTGTACATAAGGCATTGTAACAAACTGTTGCAGAATTCTTTTCGCGGAAAATCGTGGGCTGTAATATTATCCTCAACACGAGTTCGAACTTCCATGTTAAACAACGAGAATGTTATATTTGCCGAAGACACTCCGAAGTATGTTACAATTCGCCCCTCCGTAAAACCAAAGTCAGAATATTCTTCGTGAACGATGATGAAGGAGGGCGTTTCTGAATTGTTATGTTCATAGTATGATTTGCGTTATACAGTTAACTTTTCAACGTAGTAATTAAAACTATATAATAATGACATGCGTTAGTATTGGTGCATAATTTCATTTCGTTGTTATATTTTCTTCGCCAGATTTATTTTTCTTATAAAGTTGTCCATCGGAGGAGGGGAACGTTGGCAGTATTCGGTTAAGGATTTGTTTTCCCTATCCCAGTTACGAAGGGCTGATATTAAGTGAGTAGGCCTACGTAGCAGTGGTGAAATGCAAGTTCGGGGTAAACAGGAGGTCTCTGAGAAAACTTGCCGGTCAACGTACGCTATGCGAAAGTAGGAAGTGGAGTCGCCGGCAATGTAACGTGGATCACCGTAGTGGGAGGCGGGTTTTCTGACCGCGGGACCTGCAATATGTGGTGGGTATATCACTGAGCTGACAGCTGTGTTCGCTTGCACTCCGCTGCGGCGCCTAATCGCACATGCGAAATGTATATGCGGTTTCTCCGAGCTAACTTCCGGGAGATAGCGGTCGAGCGCACCACTCCCGGGACAAAACATTTTCTGCCGTACATGGAGACGGGTCGCCCGGGAATGTTTCTCTGTGGACTGGCGCTAGAAAGTGACCTGCCCCTATTCCACCCCTCACCCTCCTTGTGTGCTCCACCTTACGTCAAGTCGACCTGCCTCCATAGCGTGGTCGGCTTGGCGCCGGTCTACGGAGCGAGAGGTCCTGGGTTCGAATCCCTGGTCGGGCACTTCACCCTCAACGGCTCTTAAGACCTCGTTGTTAAATGGTCGTAGATGCCTCTCACCTCATCTCACCACACCTCAAGTCGGCCTTGCCCTGCCTTACGGTGGGTTTACAATGCAACATTCAAGGGCTTGTTCCCGAGTTTTTTTCAGACTGGTGCCAATAACTAAAATATTTTTTAACCAAAAGTTTTGAAAAAAAATTGAGTCAATGTGCAATCACACGATGCACAATACTGTGGACGCGTTTTTTAAAATAATGTACCATTCGCCAGTAAAAAAAATAATTTCCTTAATTTTTGCTTATTTTCACGATGAAAAACGTGTTACTTTGGGTAATGAAATCTAAAAAACCGTTCAGTATAATTCTACAAAAAAAAATTCAGCTACAAAAAATTATAACATAGGGCCTATAAGTGTCAAAACTGTGCACCGAAATTTTGATATGAGTATTAGGTAGCAATAAAAAAAATATTTTCGAAATCTCTGCAAAACTCCGTAACAAGGCTTTAAGCGTTAAGAATTATGCTGTGAACGTTTGTCGCGCACACAGAAACACACGTTAAGTAAACCAGTTCGCTATAAAATCGTTAGGTCATAATTCTAGCCAATGAAAACAAGCGACTGTACTTGTTTCAGAAAGTGGTGATGTGAACTACAGATATGGCAATAAATTATTGTTTGACATGCTTTTTGCAAGTTATGTTTTCAGAGTTTCCATTCAGACAGGAATCGGTTAATAGTTTTGGCCATTGGTGCTGTTTCTCTGCTTCGCACTTATTGGCTGCTTCCTCAGAACTTTTACTTAAGATATAAAATATAACAATTCCGTTCAGCGCTTAAAGAAACCTCACTCGCGTACATGCTTATCTATTGGAAACTATTACCTTGAACAACGCACTTTCAAATATTCTGTATACGCCATAACGCATAAGTTAATGCTTAAGTTTTCAATCGTAAACTCACCATAACCGTCATTCATGGTGGCTATAGACCTGGACAGCCTGAAATTATCAGGGAAATTTTCATGACACCTGAGATTTTATTCCAACGATATGTAGACCAGGTACTTACAAACTGTTTTGATAAAAACATATACACCACAGTAAATGCATTACTCTTTTCAAGTTTCGTTTTTGAAATGTTCATTGTAATTACAGTAAGTTTTTCCGTTACTACATCGTTTTGAAGTGTTGTGGCAGGGGGAAGGGGGGTATTTAGGATTATTTGAATTGGGGAATTACAAAATAGTAATTTTTTCCCCGCGCAGTATTGGGAAATCTGGAACATCTCAACCATGCTTTGTGGCTTTGCACAGAAATTCTGCCCGCTACTAAGTCAAGCAAAAATATAAAAAAAATTTAAGATTTTGCCTATGAAACCGGGAAAAGTCGAGGAATTTTATAATGGCAAACATGAAACCACCGTGGCCGTGTTTTACTTATTTATTATTTGCGACAAATAAGAACTTTACAGACATTCACAGTAGTAGAGAAAATCTCCTTTAGCAGCTTTCTGCTCTGGGTGGAGATATATCTTATAAAATTAATTAAGTGTAGACATGTGTTATAGGTTGTTCGGAATAAAGTGATCACTAAATATTTAACATTTGAAAAATATCACTGGTCGTTACTGCATGTAGGCCTAATTCAACATTAACTCTAGTTCCCTTACGGCTTGTATGGTTGGTAGCGAAGTTACACTATATAGTTCCGCATATTGTCGGGTTTAATTATAACAATACTGAAACATTATCAACCTAAATCGACATACTTGTATTTTATACAGTTAGTAAACTTTCTTATCAAACTATATGGGTTCTTACCGACGGCACAATTTATCTTACTCGCGCAAACATCAAGTAACGTGTTCAGAGAGGTTAGACATTTAGCAGGGCTTTTTTGAGTGCTCACTTAATCCCGAACCATCTATAAATACATGAGTTACTCCTGTATACATACAAGTTCAAATGTAGTTACACTTGTTTGAGCACATAAAGGTCGATCATTTCACATCAATCACTGGTAATACATAATGGAGCTGAACAATATTGCACATACATTTGTTATCGAGTACAGAGCTGCCTTTGATTAGTCGTGGGTAGCTGTGAATACGTTATTAACGCCTTTTAGCATGAGAAAAGGGGTAGCAAGGAATGAGATATGTTGTAGAGCTCGGTTTTGGAGTAGGATGAACACTGTTTGAGAGGACTCCATTCTGTTACATATTTTAACTGTAAAAAACTAGCACACTGTTAGTCGCTGGTATTCGTATTTTCATTAATATTGATAAGTATCTGTTGAATTTTAAAAGTATCACGAAATGTTGCTTCCCGGGGACGTTGGTACTAGATTGAAGCTCTATATCTCTGACTATTTACACGCACGCAAAAAAAAAAAAAGCACGTTCAGTGGTTTTCCACTCGATCTACTTTTTTATGGCGTGTGTGAAAGGAGAGAGAGAGAGGTACATAATAGTATAACGCTAAAAACGCTTATTGAAATTTACCGGATTGATGTAGAAAGAAAAGATCGATCGTAGAAAATATATCGTACCAACTTTCTGAACTATTTATGACCTCGTAGAGAATACGTTAAAGGAATGCGTGTGTCTGATGAAATATTTGGTCACATGCATGGTAAAAAAAGTCTTGTAGGATCGTTCTTTGTGATCCCTATGCATGCTTGAAAATGCCTGCAGAATTCAATAAACGTTTCCAGCGTTATTTTATGACCCCGTCTTTACGATGGGAAAACACGTATTATTGGCACCACAATTGATGCGAAAACTCGTATTATTGACACCACAATTGATGGGCATGGGGAGAGAGAATGGTAAATCACAATGTATCACAAGTGAGTTATGCAAATGTAGAGGTAAGATACAACGTGGCAAGTAAATTTAATTTAAAATTATCATTGTGTGTAAATTATGTTTAAGTTACTATCATATACAACTAGTGATAAATAAGCATCTACTTAATAACAAAAGAAAGTATGGCTATTTAATTGGTGTAATAAGCTATAAAGGCGTGGTCCGCAGTATAATCACTACTGCACTGTGCTGCCATTTGAGATCAAATTTCGTATCTTTTATAGCGCAATGTGCAGTATGAGATTATCATTGTGTTCCTGCAAAAAACTTGAAATATTTAACAATGTGCTAGGCTACTATCGTCTTTCCCCATCGTGCTCTTCAATTCATGACGTGAGGTGTATTTGTGTATGTATTCATGTAATATGCATGCATGTGTATATGTATATAAACACACGGTGTTCTGAAACATGTGACAAAACTTTACTAGCGAATTGCTGACGTGGAACGAAGAAATTTGATGTAGGACACCCATGCCATGTCAAACTCAATGTTGAAGTCAGAACGTATTTTGTGTGATATTGTAAAAAACTACTTGTGCTAAAAGAATAAAATTTGGTGTGCAAAATAACTAAACTACGTTTTGGAATATAATTAAGTATGTGTACCACACGCACACCCTGCATTAAAAAACACATTTTCGCCCTGTTGATGCTGAAAAAAATGTCAATGGTCTCAAAGAAGAGATGTTTTGTGCCACAATTTAAAGCAGCGTATCGTAATTAGTTAGTAAAGTACTCATGTTGCATCTCTCTACGACTTGCCGTTTACGTGTAAAATTCACCCAAATATTTCAGTTGTGGCTATATCCTGGTGGCTAGGCAACACGTGCTACATCCAGTTGTATAGTTTAGTGACTGTAACGTTGTCTCTCATGCTTGTCTTGCTAAGTAATTTTTAGCAAGAACATAGTGGCAATAAAGATTTGTACGCGATTAGGAAAGATGCTACACCGAAAATAAGTCGTGTTTGGTGCCACGTTATGAAGCAAGGGAACAGAAACGATAAATGACATAACATTTCTGTGCTGCTGCCTTACTCTGGCCTTTTTTTAAGCAGGTTGTAACTATGTGTGGGTAGTGAGAGAAATACGTTAATTCTAACGGATAACATTATTATCGTTGAATTACTTACTTGAATGTGGTATCCAGTGTTGTATGTACGTTAATGACGTTCATTGTTGGTTTCCTTTCCTTACTGCCTATATTTTCACCAAGTCTCCGGCCTACCTCGATGTCATCAGACCCACTCGTTATTCACTGCAAGTCATTGCATACTGTAGCTTTACTCTTTAAGGGCGCCGTCTACTAGAATCGTGAAGAGGCGCGCAGACCTTTAACAATCCTGATTTCATTCGAAAACCATTCAACATGTTGTCACGCGGTTAGGCTACGAAAAGCATTTAAGGATCTTAGTACAGGTCTATAATATTGCCATTAACTGTTATCGTTCCTAACAAGTATTTTTTTGAGTGTGGAAGTGACAGAATCGGGACTTTTGACGCTGATTTTTATGTAAGAGTAATCATGTTCACGATATTCTAAATATTATAGACCTGTAGAGCGACTCTTTCACTTTCGTCGCGTAAGATAAAATGATAGTGTCTTCGCTTAAAGTCTTGATGTCCACGAGGGATTACTAAAGCATTGTTCGGTGTTAGAACACGCCCGTAAGGTGCTGCCGCCATCCTTCCTCTTCCACTTTGAACCTTCCTCCCTCGCAAGGCTCGTGTTAGGAAGGAAGGTTCAAAATGGAAGTGATAGTACGCCGTGCGTGGTGCCAGTATCGTTGCTGATGCGACCGCCACACTGCTAACCTAATCTGCGGAAGATAAGCGCGCATGGATCTCGTACGTATTGGATTTCCAGCGCCGTTGCCCATCTTCTTACACATTGTCGCGCTAACACTAACAGAATACTTTTGTATGTACCGATTGAAACATTTATAAACAAATAAATGGAATGAAATAAACGACTAATTCCAGAGCATACCAAACGTTTCGTTGTAAAATTTGTAAAGTTGCGAGGTTGTAGACATCATAGCATTCCTTGAATATTTAAGTCTGCGTACTCATGTGGATATGATGTTATTTGTCGCGTTCATTTCAGTTTGCCCTGCTTGTGAAATTGTTGTGTGAATATGTTAAACATTTATAAAATTGCATTTATCGCATTATGTGCGACAGTACTGCAAAATACGTGGAATAAATATTTTATTGAGGGTTATAACTGTTTTTATTGCAATTAGAAACTTCTATAAACGAATTGACTCAGGTATTTGTAAGTTGATTTAATATAATTTATTTAATATTACAGCTTAGAAACTAGAATAAATATTTTATTCCTTATTGAGGAGACAGTAAATTTTTCGTGTTCAAGTTGATGAAACACAGTAGCCTACTGCTATAAGATGAAAAATGTTATGTCATCTTGTTGCCGACTAATGGTCTACAACTCGTTTTCTAAAGAAACTGATAAAGCTTCCAGTGACGATCCCGCTTGTTTGGCTTGCAGAAAACTCAAAATCAGACAGTTCAAATTCTTTGGTAAAATTATTAAGTATGTAGTGTACTTATTTCGTAGTCAATATCTAGTTACATTTATTTGTTTACTAAACATGTTTATTAAATTCCAGATAATATTGTCAAAGTTATTGGCGAAATTCCATGTTTGCAAGTTTAAGGCGCTCAATACCTGTAAGGTAAAATGCAGAGTTAAAATTCGACATGCGCACACCGCAGATTTAAAGACGTGTATTTATAACTATCAGATATTTTGATAATTCAAACAGTAGTAGATGACTCTAAAGGACCTAAGGCAAAGGTTAGATTGCAGATGGACAGCAAATACGTGTGGGCGTGAACAAATAAAACGTCGGCATTCAAGTGTAAGCTATATTTCCAATATTTTTGGCTGTTGGCTAACACGGCCATTTAAATCATCACATATTTTAAGTAATACATATAAATATGGCAAAATATTTTGTTTTAAATCCCCTGAATAGGAACAGACGAGTGTAAAAACAATTTAATTGTGAAAACATATAATGTAAAATCTTTTCACAATAAAATGTATTTGCGCGGACCGCTATTTCCAGCTCATTTAGGTTATTTATAACATAGGCTATTGATTTAGTAGGAGATTTGAGATAATTTCATACAATAATTTGACGAGGCACGCATCGGTTTTAATGGCTGCTAAATAACAATCAAGGAATTCAGTTCTACTGAAAGAAATACGTATTTGCTTCGAAATATATATAAGTAGATTTAATGGACTAACACTCGCTTATTAAAGTGAGAGTTTTTACATAAATGAGTCAGTATTATGGACAGAGAAAGTCCTCTTCCCTTCCAGGACGTATGTTTTCATATAATGCAGAATCATATACATATGTCTATGTAATTGGAAAATACAATGTAAAATTGCGGAGCATAATATAGCATCATGTATACTTTGAAATAAATATTTAAATTTCGGTATGTGGGATATTTCTATATTAAGGTGTTTTCCTTTCTTACTGAGTGTGAATGAAACAGTAAACCTCGTCCACCTAAGATACATACATCACATTAAATAATTTTATATGTACAATTTAAAATGTGTATTCTTATCAATATTAAAACCATAGTTGTTACTTTATATTATAGTTATCCAATAACTCAGTTTTCTACGTTTAGTAAACAATAACCGTCAGGAGATACTACTCCTATCGTGTATTTAATATATTTGGTTACAAGTTTTACTGCAGTGCAACCATCATGCGATATCTTAAAATATCATATGTTTGCATTCTTACGGCTACAAATTTCATTAATGTCGTAACCTAGTGTTTAAAACAATGCATGAACTCCCCAGTGGAACGTAGGTTTAAACCCGATATAATTACTTGATTTTATATTTTCTTTTAGGACAAAATTTGTTATTTAAACCAAATATCTTTAAAACAAAAAAAATTGGGCAGTCCTAAAAAACCTATTACGTTATAGGGTATTAAGTATAGGGTCCATTGTACGATCAGATTAACTTGCTTCAGTGAAGCGTCTTGGCATAGTCTACTAGGCATCTAAAGTTGCCCTCACTCCTAGAAAGTTCCTCCCAAACTTTAATAATTACGTTCTAAAGAGCGTCTTGTGAGTTTGGTGGCGGGACTGACCACATTCGTGTCACTGTGCGTTTCAACATTGCCCAAACATAATCGATTGGTTAGAAATTTGATCTACTGGGCAATAAAGAAAGTCGGTATCTGGATGGCTTGAAAACAATTTCTGTATACGTAGAATTGTGTAAATGAGAGAAATATCTTCTTAAAACTGGACCACTCCGCAGTATTACGTATTCAAACACTTGGAACCATTATATCATTCATGATGTGTATATATATATATATAATGTGCGCGTGCTATAAAGAAGATTCGATTGACTAACCATGCTCCGTATAAAGACATCAAGCTCTGCCATGCAACAGGAACACTTCCAAAGCGAAGACTAGTTGAAATATAACGTGCGTCATGTCACTTTCCTTTAGGCCAGGATACTAATACAGATCCGTTATTAGCCGATGTGTATTATTGTACGCTGCCGAAGATACCCGAAGTGGAACTTAGTATTCTGGCCTGTACAGATGTTACATTTTATGATTTGCCAACTGTACTTACACTGTAAATTATTTAATTGTATTTAGTTATTTGGTTTTTGCGGCTAACATGCCGGTGTAACAAGCTTATTTTGACTTATATGGGTTGTTTCAGGGAAAACTAAGGTAGATATAATATTTATAAGAGAAAAATTTACTCTGAGGAACGTCTACAAAACAAATTTTGTGTCGTGAAAATATAAAATTATTGTTTTATCATACTTGAACGACCTTAATTTAAATTAGTAGGGAACTAATATGATAAAATTTTATAGGATTTATTAGTTTTTTAATATAACTAGAGGAACCAACTCTTTAAAATAAAAGTTGCAATTTTTGTTCTGTAATAATAGTTTATTTCAACATGTGATAGTTTTCATTGTGCTGTGCAAACACATTGTTTTAGTAGTCATTGTTATATGAACTTTTTTTATAAATTCAGATTGAAACAAAAATTTACCTTTTTTTGTGTTTTGAAAATTATAATTTTTTATATTCAATATATCGTATTTCAGGAGATGGTGACAGCAGTATAATGAATAAGTTGTTGAATGCTCAGCCATATGGTCCAAACGTTGCTATCACTAAAATTGAATGTGGTAATCACATACTGCGAAATTATCTTCGAAGGATTCGCGGTATCGCACAAAACACAAAAATAATGAAAATGGTCCCGTTTCTCCTGTTCTGCGACAGGCAGTATCTGACAGACAACTTCGTCTTCGATCGGCAGTGACTGGCGCTATTCATCACAGGCATGCTCAAAATGATTTACCAACCGGCAAAAAAATAAAAGAACTGAAACGTGATATTTATAATGGACCAAACCACGTATTTGGTGAGCATACAGGATGCGAGTCAAGAGGTTACTTCTGCAGTGGTTCTAAGGAGAAAGAAGAAAACCTCGTACCATCTCTAAAGAAAGCAAGGATGTGGCAAGAAATAATAGCAGCTCGAAATATTTTGCACATCATGCTGTAAGTCTTTTACACAATGTCAATACCAATGCAGCAGAGTCTTTCAATAATGTTGTCTGTAAGTACATTTCTAGTAAGCGAGTAAATTTTTCTTTGAGAGGAGGTTATCAAACCAGAAGTGACTTGTCTGTAATTGCTTACAACTCGGGTCGTCAAACCAGTAATTTATTCATAGAGGGTTAACAAATCACAGTCCTGGAAATATTACTAAAGCTCACATACAGCATAGGGAACGTTCAGCCGAGAAAAGAAAGCGCAGGAGAATAGACAACCCACAACAATTGAAGCGCAGGAAGTTATAGATGTCAGGTCCTGACAGCGAGTATGGCTGTGTTGAAGTAGGATTGCCCGACATGGAGCCAGACGTCTATGCGAAAAAGACCGCGGAGTTTCTTGCCCGCCTGCATCTAACAGATAAAGACCGAAATGATCCTCAAATTTCTACCAAGGGTCAAAGTGATTCTCTTCGTTGGAAAGTGGAGCACCTCAAGCGACTGACAGCATCTCACTTTGGTACAATTTGTAAAATGAAGACATCCACCAAACGAGGTAAGTCTGTTGTAAATATTTTGTACAGCAAGTTTTCTGGGGCAGCGGCCACGAGATATGGTTTGGAAAATGAAAGAAATTCTATTAAGGATTTTGAAGTTAACAGTGGTGAGAAGGTAGTTCGATGTGGCTTATTTGTCGATCAGGATTGCCCATGGCTCGCGGCATCGCCTGATGGTCTTGTTGGAGTTGATGGAATTCTTGAAGTTAAATGTCCTGCTGGAGCCTCAGAGCTAACACCAGAAGAAGCAGTCAAAGAGAAGAAAGTTACATTTTGTAACATTGTAGACGGCAAAATGATTTTAAAGGAAGAACATGTGTACATGTACCAAGTACAGGGCCAAATGCATATTACAAATCGAAAGTATTGCTATTTTGTTCTCTGGACACCACGTGGACCACTAGCCCAAAATATTTGGGGGAAAAAAAAAAAAAAAAAAACGACACTTTTTGGGAAGAAAAGAGGATTAAGAAACTGACTCATTTTTACATTGAAAGTCTCATTCCAGAGATAATTGATCATCGCTACCCCAGGAACATGGAAGTTACGGAACCCAGTAGTAATACCTGAATATGTTCATGTGAAATGTTTTTTTTAACGTAGTTTGTGCCCAAGTCAACACATTTGAACTTTTTTGAAGATTGAGGTATATTTAATTACCTACTAGGTTATAGTTAAAAATGTTAAACTACTGAAGTATGCGGTTCGGATGAAAGTTGTTCCTGAATAAATCCGTGGGCCTGTAAATGAACAGATGAGTGCCATTGCCAGTACTTTTGCCTACAGAATTAAATACTGAAGTTCTGTATTATTTGAAATGCAGTATTGTAATATCTCGGAACTGCCCCTTAATCTGAGATCCTGTGATCTAGGATTAAATGTGATCCTGAGATCATTGTATAGAACGAACCACGATTGGGTTCAAGCATTCTGGGTTTACTTGAACTGAGTTCCAACGCATAGGAATATGGGAGTTTTTAGGGTTGTAACCCCTCATTTTTAAACAAAATTTTTTTAAATTTCACATTAAAATTTTGTTATATTATTCCTGGTAGAAAATGCTATGTTTAGTTACGAAAACTGCAAAAATACAACTATTTTGCTCCTTCAAATTCAAAATTTTTCGTGGAGGTCCCACCCCCTCCTAAAAGTACATTGTCAGTGTTTCCTAATAATGATCACCACTTTTTTTTCTTACCAAAGTAGTTTTTCATTGCGAAAAGTGCCAAAATAGCACTACTATGCACCTGAAAATTCAAAATGTTCCCAGCAGAGAACCAACGCACCCCCACCCCGCTCAAAAGGAGTGATCTGTTTTATTTTATAAAATCCATCTTAGCCCCAATATATTAGGAAAATGTACATAGGGAAATATAACATTTTAGTGTTTAGAATATTTAATGATTAGTTACGAAAACGGCTAAAATAGCAGTCTTTTGAAGCTTACAATTTAAAATTTCCCCGGGGGAGGAACTCCCAGACCACCCTTCCACTTTAAAATTATGCTTTGTATTCCTTATTAAATTCGTCTCCTTTAGCCACAAAAAATTGGATAAATTTCATATTAAAAAATAATAACATTTTACCTGTAGAATATTCAACATTCAGTACAACATTTAATTAAGAAAAATGCTAAAAATACACCATGTTAAACCTTGAAATCCAAAAAATTACCGGGGGACGGCGCCTAACCCCCCCCCCCTGTAATGGAATGGTTGGTGTCCCTTCATAAAATTCCTAAGTCAACTCTCCCCCCCTTTTTTTTTTTTCGTTTCGCAAATTCTAGCTATGCCACTGAAATACTGAGACTACAGTATTCGTCAAAGGAAATTATTTACGATAGCAGAAAGTGTAAATAGTTATTTTACCTTAGCAAACGCGATTTAGTGTAGCAATAATTTTTAAATGTTAAATTAACAATTTCACCCCAACCCACGATATAAATATTATATTACCATGTAGGAATTCATTATGTAGCCAACTTTTAAATGTGTGTTATTGGAAAAAATATAACGCATAATAAATGTTGTATTGTCATTTACTTTCATGATTTACAGTTTAATTAAAGAAATATTTTAATTATATACATAAGCAAAAAGCTAATGAATATATAATTTAATTGTAGAATAGTGTATTAATGTTCGGTAAATTCCATTTTTCGCCATCCATTGTCTGTTTTGACAACCAAAACAATCTTTCATGATTTATAAACGTCTATGATAACTGCAAGTAACATTAATATTGGCCTAATGCGATGTGCAGTACAATGTGACTATATCTTAAACATAAATGTTTATTATCTAAATAAAAATATAGTGGTTTAAAGGCATTTAAATTTAATTTTAAAAAATTCTACGTTTTAAGTATTTCTGGCTCTAAGCAACCCCATACATAATATTTTTATGAATCGTGTTCCCCTTATGCTGCTGTGCATAATCTCAACAACAATATACGAACCAAGATTAACATTTTGAGTCACCGAAATTCGGTGATGTCGAAGTATTCGGTTCAATCGTTTGTGAAACCGGCACTTAATAGCGTAAACATGTTGAACATAAAATTATACAAGGCATTAACTATGTTTTGAATTTAGATTTTTTTTGCTATGTTCGGATATTTTGAAAATAATAGGGTAGATAATGTGTTATTAGCGCTGAACTTCATAGTGCAAACTGAAAGTGCTTCAATGAATCCAACAATACGCACAATTAATTTGTTTTATTTTTATGATCTTGAAGTTTTTCATTTTGTATAGGGCCTATTTGTATATTGTCTGTTTGAGATTGAACTGGTATTTAAAGTATATTATACTGTGCTAATGTAAATGTTTTTTTAATAATATATAAATATATCATAAATATATATTCTTTTGGATTATTGCTACATTGAGCAATATGTATAGAATTTAGACATCATGCTGTATTATCGCCAATAGATCTAAAATTATTACTTTTTAATTTGCACTCATATGTTATATTAAACTTTGTAGACCAAAACCATTACCTTATACTGTTGAGGTTCTTATCTACCTGCGCTCAAACCGCATTGCAGCGTGTTGCGATTAGTCATTTTTCAAACGCAGCCAACCTAGATAAGAACCTTAAAAAAATGTACTGTTTCAGCTGTAGATACTGAAAAACACTTTAATATTATTAGAATAACTATGTAACTGTTTTTATTTAACATGTAATTAGTTAATTGTTAAGTAGACCTTTCAAATGTTTTGTTTGCGTTGTCATCGAAAAGTTTAATATTTTTATTGCACTCACACCGCCAAGTTTGTAGAGTAAAGCTGGTAACTTGATAATCTGTAACGACGGGTGTTATCTCTTTGGGCAGATGGGGTTTGAAACCTAAGGAGCGATATGACCTTCACTAGCTATCTTCCTCTCTACTCCTCCCACTTCTTTTGTCAGCTCATCTGTATGTGGAGAGAGACAGAGGGGAAGGAATTCACACCCGTAGTTAGGAACACTGCCACCAAGCCACAATCAAAACGAAATAGTCCGTTGACGCTGGGCATAAATTCCCACGGTTCCGCCCGGCGCCCTTAAGAGAAGGGCATGGGATCGTACACTGATTCGGAGTTGACGGACATGTTGGTGTATGCTGAAGCCAGAGGAAACGGAAGGAATGCTGCACGTTTGTACAGTCAACGATATCCATGTACGAAGTCAGCCTAACAGTATTCGAACCCCATATTTTGAAGAGGCAGTCGTGGAGTGTGTAGAGCAGGACCTTTCTACTAGTAGTCATGCTATCGCAAGTGCAACGGGTGCATCGAACTAACAGTATGACGTGTACTACATGAACAGTTGCTTCGGCCGCACAAATGAGAGAGATGCAAGCATTACAGCCATCGACTACGCACTTCGTCGATATGTTGTCAGTGGTTCCTGCATCAGTGTGAAATTCTTCCAAATTTTCCTGCAGCTGTTCTCTTCACAGACGAAGTCACATTTACACAGGAAGGTTATTCTAATAGTAGAAATAGCCACGTATTGTATGATTGTAACCCACATGCAACTACAATACAGGCTGTTAGCACCGATATTCAATCCATATTTGGGCTGGAATACTTTACATCTATGTTATTAGGCTGTACTTGCTACCGACCCTCTTGACATGCTTTCAGTATTGGTATTTTCTGAGGTCGGCATTGCCAGACCTACATGATATTCCGCGCGCCGTCATTCAAAGAATGTGGCCACAACACAGTGGTGCTCCACCCCATTCCACGAGATTGGTGCGTGACCACGTCAACGAAGCGTATCCCGATCCCTGGATAGGAAGGGAAGGACCTGTTTAATGGCCGCCACCGCTCACCGGATCTAACCCAATTAGACTTTTGGTCCTGGGGATTTGTAAAGAAGTTGGTATGCGGAACCTATTGAATCCAAAAATGACTTGCTAGCGAGGGTTATGGCTGCTTGCAATAAGGTGCGTGGCACGCCAGGTGTCTTCGAAAAAAATATAGCGCCAGTATTTACTGCGCGGCTACACCGACTGTAATGAGTCTAAAAGTTCACATTTTGAACATTTGCTGTAGTGAAATTCGAATAACCTACTTTAATGACTGCGAAATTTGTTTGGTTGCTGTGTAAATTGGAGCCATCTGTGCCTATACTTCATAACACACATGCAAACTTTGTGAACAGGTTTTGACAAATAAAATCTTACAGTTAATACAAACAAATTTTTGATTGAACAATGAGTTATTACCTCTGCTCTCTTTGTATCACATACAGTACAGAATAATTCATTCACACACGTCCACTTTCTTCTAACATGTGGTTTATCTGCACAACGGCCAGATTATGACAGTAGTACTGAAACGTTATTTAATTTCTTATTTTCTGCTCCCTTGTTTCGTAATGTGGTACCAAACTCAACTTAAGTTTGGTGTAGCATCTTTCATAACCACGCAAAATTTTTATTGCTACTCTTCGTCCGCACCAAAAATTATTTAGTGCGCAACACCATGTTACAGTCACGATAGTGTACAACTGGGTGTATCAAGAGTTGCCTAGCCACCAGGCTATTGCCACAACTGAAATATTAGGGTGTATTTTATACGTACACGGCGAGTCCTATAGAGTTGCGACAGGGGTACTTTATTGACTAATTACGATACACTTCTTTACATTATGGCATAAAACATCACTTTTTTAGACCATTAACATTTTTCCTTCATGAACAGTGCGCATTTTTTTTAATGAAGAGGTGCGTTTGGTGCACGTACAGTTATTTTATTCCAGATCGTGGTTAGGTTAGTTTGTACACCAAACATTATTTCTGTAACACAAGTACTTTTTATCATATTCCACAAAATATGTTTTTCTGACTTCGGCTGTAGGGGTTTTTACAACCTATTATATTTGAGATGGCTTAGGACGTACAGTATCAAATTTATTCTTTTCGTGTCAGGAATCCACGAGTAAATTTTGTTCACACGTTCCAGAAACATCCTGTGTGTGTGTGTGTAGGTGTGTGTGTGTGTTTGTGTGTGTGTGTTTGTGTGTGTGTGTACACACATATAGGTCATTCGGGATAAAGTGAGCACTATAAATTTCGCCTTTGAATAATATCACTAGCCGTTACTGCACACAATTCAACATTAACTATAGTTGCCTTACTACTCGTATGGCATACATAAATACACACATACATACATCGTTCTAAAATTTTATGTTTATATGAATGCATACAATTGTTTTAGTTTTTTTTTTAAGCGAGTCCTGGTGACGCTGCTTACCGGACCGGCTGTTATCGCGCCACTGATTGGTTTATGGCCGCATGTCGATTGCTACATGCCCAGCCACTCAACTCGACGTTGTAACGAACTTGACCTCGGAGGAAAGAAAATCCCAAGACACTGACCTCCTTTAAGGTTAAGAGTTGTGTTGCACTCTCCTAATAGAATTTTAAAACGATCATTATTTCGCGTTTTTATTGTGCGCTAACATCTTATACTGACGAGGATTCGTTACAGCTGAGATAAGTCCTGGTTTGAAACTATCTCGTGGAGTATACTATACATTTTTAACATGTTTATATTCTTATATTCATTCTTGTCAATTTAAGTGTTGTGCGAGAAGAAAACATTTCCGGCTCATACTAACTCTGAGGTTTGTATTCAGAGACTTTCGTGCAACTTAATGGGTTCACCCAACTGGCGGTTGAGCTACACTGCAGTTGACTAGAAGTCCGAGTTACTTTGTGTAAAGATCCTATAAACCTGTCCTTAATGCATAGAAAACATTTTGGAGAGGGTTCTCAGCTGTTATTTTTATAATACAAAAATAAGCTATTTCATTTTGCTAAAACTTTTGCCAAATAGCCACTAGTGACATCTTATATCAGTGTACAGTTTTCTTTTCAGTATGTCCATTGGACTTCGTAATACGCATGCTACTGTGACATGCAAATTTAGACTTTTGTTATGCCTTTACGGGAATACTTTGCGTGCAAAAAAATTCCACGATGGCATGGAGCTTACGAACACATTCAAAATGTTCACTATTCACACATAAAATTATACAATTTTCACACTTAAACAGCTTGAATAAAATTGGGTACCTTATAGTTCATTAATTTACAGTCAGACTCGTGAAATTTTTGTACAGTTATTATATGAATAACACATGCTTTTAAACATGAATGAAACTTTGTAAATAAATTCTCTGCTTAATGAGAGACACGTCTAAGATTTCTCACCGAAAAGTCATCGTTTTGAATTTAACGTGTAAAAATTAATTCCAAATGTTGGAAATATTAAATTAGTTAATTAATTGCGTTTAGTTTTTATTTAGGCCTACTGAATTTGCTAACTATGTCTTCAAACATAGGAAAGTAGCATTTTGTAGTAATAATGGTTTCAGTTCGATAAATCGTTTAGTTTTTCGTATAAAGTATACACTAAAAAAACGCCGTAATGTTGACTTTGATAGCTAACTGTAAAATAAATACGCAACTAAAGTTTTATTTTGTGAAAATTTTTACCCCTTTTGGCGTGTACGTATTGACTATAATTCCACAGAAAAATAGAATAATGAAGTGGATGGAAGCATTATTTAAAACTCCTCAAACTTGGCTAAAAGAGGCGTTTTCAGACGGTTGTTTCTCAAGGTATATGTACCGTATTCGTTAGAAATTGAGGTCTACTACTGCATTGACCTTCTTACAGTGACGTCTTCAATAAAATGATAGGGTCGCCGCTGTAGGTCCCACAGTAAAAAAAAGTTACGGTGGGAACACTGTGCGCCACGTATTTACAGCTTTGGTCGTAGAGGCGATATCACAACACATGTGCCGGCTGGCGTCGCTCGTAGCTCCTCATCTATTTTGGCCTCACAAACTCACGCACCAGGAGGCCACCTAAAATGAAATATTAACGCACTGATATTTTGTAATAAGGAAACATGTTATAGACATAATATAGAGCAGACCTTCTCAATAGGCGGCCCGCAGAGATATTTACTGCCCGCCATTAAAATATCTGTAATGAGGGATTTTTTTAAAAAACACGAAGAAATTTCTTACATTGTAGTTCACTCAGTGTAGTCTGTATGTATGACAATTATTTGTGTTCGTGTGTTAAAATAAAATTAAGTTCAGTTAAATGATTAAATACTAGGCATATAATTTTCTGTATTTTTCTAATTTACTTATTGCTCTACATCTCAAGTAGTTGTAAAATAATGGCCCGACGGTAAATTTAATTGAGAAGGGCTGATATAGAACTAACAACCAGTAAAAATAAAAATTGTATTGAACCTCGCGCTGCGATGTTGAAGACTTTGTAGGGTTTTACCTGTCAACTTGGAACGTGTGCGGCGAAAATAAGGTTGTCGTCACGTAACGTTGAGTTACTGTTATTGTAACGCTCCCTGGTCTACCTCGGCGTCGAGCCGGGAAAGTGAGAGCGCGTCCAATCTGCTGAGCGATGTCGCCTGGAGAGCCCGTTGTTCTAACTCACTGCGACTGTTCGAGGTTTTTAAACTGTAAACGAGTTAAACGTTAGTTCCTTATTTGTATGCGCCGTTCAACGAACTCACCGGAGACAACTCGCCTTGCATCAACGGGTTCGGGTTCGATTCTCGGGTTCGCAAATGTTTCCCATGTAGGAGACCTGGCGGATGTTTCTCTCAGACACCGGCGGACAAGTACGGGCTCCCAGGTTGAAAGTCCGGGGCGTGATACCCTGTCTTCGGGTTCACTCCTTGCTAGATATTGTTACTATTACGAACTGTACCGGTACGACGAAAGATACTGTTACAATTTTTCCACTGAGATATTTACAGGATGAGACAGAAACATCTAGATAAGGGAAGTTAATGGAAACAAATTACAAGTCCCAGGAGAGAACTTACAAATGAATAGTACAGCATATAATGCAGGTTTACATTAGCATACTTTAAGGAGGAGTGTTAGACAATTTTATTATATTTTGAATTTTTTAGTCATAATGTATATTTAAATTGTATTATTAAAATGTTCTCTTCGACAAAGCATACGATATATTCTTGGTGAACTGCTTGAGATAAATAATAATGGAATCTTTCAATGATTTGTCATGCAGAAACATGCAACACATTCTCTTGCAATGATTCTGCATGAAAAATTAATGAAAGATTCAATTACCATTTATGTCAAGTAGTTTACCAAGAATATAGCCTATGCTTTGTAGAAGAGAATATTTTGATAATACATTTTGAATAAATAGTATGGTTCAAAAACTGAACATAAAATAAAATTGTCTAACACTCCGCCTTAAGGACGCCGCCTAGAGGGCTTGGAAACTGTGTTTTTAATGAGCGTGGCGTCTTAATTATGAGGTTCTGGCCTTGTCTGAAGTTCGTTTTCTTTTCGTACGTTGGTACAATTGGCGCACGTGGAATATTTTCGTAGACACACCGCAACGCATTTGAAGCGTGGGGTTGGCGACCGTCTTAAGGTGTCCGCCTACCCAACCGCCTAGCGGTGTACAGATCTTCGACCGACACAAGTTAATTCGAACTACTCAAAGTACGCGAGAGATGTGTGCTAGGAGTGGCATTCAAAGAACGTTACATGCTTGTATGGCCATTTCAGGACCGCCATTTACCTGTGAAGGTTATTTAGGTGATAAATGGGTATTTTTGATGTGAAATCCTTGGCGCAGAATATTTTAAAAGGTATAGACGTCCTCATATCTCCTTCGTCTATGATGTTACGCCAGAAATATTACGGTGACTACTGGTTGTCTCAAAGAGGCGAGTTGTCGGCGAGAAGATAGCACGACAGTTCAGTGACTTGCGCCTAGAGGCTAGAGTGGGGCTGATGCGCCTGCTATGTCGCCCTTATCTCACAGCACATGTTGAATTCGAACGCGCAAAATACGTTCACGAAGTTACGGTGGGGTCGGTCCCAGGATTTTCGCATGTGGGTATCGTGTAGGAAGATGCCGCTGGTCGGCGGGTTTTCTCGGGGATCTCCCGTTTTCCCCGCCCTTTCATTCCGGCCCTGCTCCATACTCACCTCATCTCACCCCTCACCAGCGCTAAAGACCACGATGTTAAGCGCTGACCAAAATCTCTGTCACTCACTCATTCTGTGCGTGGGAGCGTTGGTACATAGGACGCACATTGAATTCAAGGTGGTGATGGGGAGAACTACCGGAAACAGCTCTGCCATTGTCTCCACAGCGAGGAATGTGATATGAAGCGTGTGTTGATATAAAACTGTATTATGTGTTGATAATGTTTCTATTGTATTTTGCTTAGTTTCAACTTACCGTATCGCTAGACCCGGTAGTTTTCGCGAAAAGATTTTTGCCCCACTTTGTTTCAGTGTCTTACGTGCACACCTGCAGCTCAACTTCGTTATTATTGGCAGAGTGTTTTTGTACAGAGTCATTATTCATTTGACTGTGCCAATCAGTACACTGATAACTGTGACGCAACACGTATGTGATTTGCGGGTTTAACCTCCAGACGTTGTGTGTTACGGCATCCAATCACTGACCACAAAGCAGAGATGCAGGTGCGCACGTAAGGCATTGAAACAAAGTGCTGCAAAATTATTTTCGCGAGAACTACCGGGCCCTACGTATCGTGGATGTCTTTCTGCCCCACTCTGTACAGTAATTGTAGTTCAGTTCCGTGACAGATAGATGTTACATGTTCCGTCCTATTAATTACCATGCCTTATTTCACCGTGTCCTGTCTCGTTTACGTTGTTTGCTGTAAACGTTCTCCAAGGTCGATATTCGATGTAGTTGTACGTCCTAAACATCCCTAGTGAACTGCAACTCTTCGTGCGCAACGAAGATGCTGCAATGTACCGAAGAGAGAGAAAAATGGGTTGGGAGGGGGGGAGGGGGGCAATGACTTCAACGCACTTCACGTTGTTCTCGAAGCCCGCGTTTCACTGACCTCGTGCGTGTGTATAAACTAAGAGTGGTGGTAACCGCCCGGCAAATGAGGCAAAGTAATGTTTACATTACACGCAAGACTTCCCGCATAAACTGGACAAGCTCGATGTGTCAAGTTGTGTAAATGATTTGTGGTCTCTTGATAATGCATAGTTAGACTTTAACGAGAATGCATCACTTCTCACATAGGAAATGCTCATGTTTGTATCATGACTAAGTAGTCAGAGGAGTTACTGAATATATATCTTTATATGAACACTGTACTTTACGTTGAAGTGAATAGCGATGAACATAATTGTTACTGCGTTTTGTATTGTTGTCATTAAAAGGCGAGGGATAGTAATTATTTAGAATTCTTCTAATATATCTACTTTTGCATAATTGTGCTTCACTTATTCAGATAAAGAGTATAAAGCTAGTTAAGGTAGGTAGTTAAGTTTATATAATCATATTTTCATATAAGTCGTGCTAATATCTTGGATCAAGAAGTTAGAGATACGGGCTGTTAAGATTGTTGGAGATAATTTTATTTTATAAATATTTTTCATTTTGGATATATATTTTTTAGGTGATTCGCTGTCAAAAATAAGTCTGGCCTTGGCGGAAAATAACTTTAAATAAAAATATGAAATGAACCATTTGAATTGTAATTATTTCTTTTCAACTGGAGTAAAACTCGTCCTTTTGATTACACTGTCATGTTAGGCTACTACTCCAGATATAATATATATTTTCTGAAGCATCGGAATTGCCTAAAAATATTTATCATGCAAACAGTTGTGTGTTAAGCCTGTATTTCAGTGTTGTTGTAGTTATTATTATTATTATTATTATTATTAAACTTTAAAATCCACGCAGCTAGCCGATAGTATTGCCGTTGGTCGTTGATGAACCAAGAGTCAGAATTCAAACACAATTAATTTCTTTCATTAAATTGACTTCAATAAATACTTTAGCTGAAACTTAATTTGTTTTAAAATAACTTTGATTGTTACTCGAAATAACATTTTTAAATTGATTATATATTTATATTAAATAAAAACATTATTATTTTTGTTTACGTATTGTTAGGTATTTTTTTTATCAAGATACCATTCACGTGGCACGAAACCGTTCGAGTGGGTTTAGTAAACTTTTCGAGACAAATAAAAAGGATTTATTTATCTAAATATCTATAAAGTGTAAATTATACAACCATTGCATAAATGTACCATTTGTAATATTTTTAATGACTTATCTTTCCATTTTTTTTTTGTGGTTGGCATTTAAGCATTTTGTAAATATATGCTATCATTACAGGATTGCTGAAAAATATGGTACTTGTTTAAAACAACTAAACTATGATATTTCTTGCATGGATCTGCGTTTTACGTTGTATCGTAACTTATTTTCAAAGTACAATCTTCACTATCTAAACAAATGAATCAGTAGTAAATTTATTTAATATTGTTTGCACAACTGTTGCTAATGTTAATTATTTACTGTTTACATACAAATAAACACATTTTGTATCATGACTTATAACATTACTTACGCCAGTAATGGGAAGTCTGTTTTGTGTAGTTACGTGTCCATAGCGATACAAGTCCAAACTGTCTGTGGTAATTTGTAAATCCTAGTACATATTGCCATATATTCGTGGGTTTTATTTTAATACCACAGTTACCTCACCACAGAATGCAACCGCTTTACCGTGTTATATAACGTACTTTTACACCATCTCAGTTACAATTCTTCTATTAAAATAGCCATCGAAATCACATCATTGCGACACGCCTATTTGTTTGGTTACCCGCCTTGCAAGACAGTCGCAATGCGTGCGTACGTTTCAGGCGGTGAATTTTTTGTATTTTAAACGACAAGATACCATTTTCTTGAAAATGCTTCACTCTAGCACATTCCGACAAGACTACCTTTTTAACAGTGACGGGCTGGTGATATTAACAAACGAAATTTTTGAGAATGAAGAACAGTGCTCAGAGTAGTAGTTTTTGAGGTATTAATTAATTTATAATTTGAAAATCTGTTTTCAGGGTAACATTATTCCCACTATATGTACTTTTAGGACAAATTACAAACACGTTTTCCTCATAGTTTATTGTGAGCTATCGCCACGCAAAAATTACGCACTCCGTCCTGACTCGTCCTATAAAGTTTTTATATAAGAGACCTCTCAGCTAACAGCGTCATTATTCACTGTATTTTTTTTTTCCTGTTTGCTATGCTCGTTGGGTTTAGTGGCGTACATAAAATAGTAACATGTAAATTTTGACGATTGCGAGTCACTACGCAAAAACTGACACATAAAAAATTTCATACGAGCAAAATGTAGTTTCAATTTATGTCTAAAATAATAATTTAAAAATCTAATACAAATTTAAAGACAAAAATATGACGTAGAAATGTGTGTAGACTGTGCCCGTAGCGCGGCGTGCAAGTCATTGCCGATAACATAGTCGCGTGGCGCGCACTGCCGTCATATTCGCGGCGCACGGAAACACTGCGGCTTGGCGGCCTTGAACCCGCCCCGGCCCAAGACGTGCTATATGTATGCTGTGTATGTGTGTACTGGGGCTTATCGCCGCGGAAGTCATGTTGCTGATACGCTCCTGCCTTGTCGGCTCCTACCAGCCATCTAGCTGCCGTCGCTAAGACGTCCTTGTTGTTGTTCCCCTACTGTGTTGTGTTATGAAGACGGTATGTCTGGCGAACGAAACGCTTTGTAGAGGTAGCCTTAGACAGTCTTTCATAATATTATGTGCACTGCTAGCTAATCGCACGAAGACATGATCCTGTCTAGTTGGAAAAAAAATAATAATTTTATATGTTTATTAAACAGTGTTAGCTTTACAGATGATACTTTTGAGTACAGTTTCCTCGTACGAAACAGTTTTAGCATCCATAGTTTTCTCATGCCGGTGCGTCAAAGACGAAATATGTGTATTACGCTTCCATGCGAATGGACTTGCTTAAGTGAAATAATTCATAGTGAAGTACCGTGCCATGGGCAATGTAACAAAAAAGCCTCCTAGTGAACTATATTTGTATTTAAAAAATGAATTTGCAACTTTTCCGTGTACTTACGCGATTTTTTAAAACTCAGAATATGACGTTGTTTGTTTCATAATGTTTTATTGCGTATAGCTCAAGGGACGCTAGTTAACCGTGAGTTATTTCGCTAACGTAAGTCATTGGTAGATATGATGGTATATCGCGGGAAAACTTGACTGTTTGCTGGGTTTCAACGCATGTACAGCTAATCAGAAAAATACTTGCTTTCGTTTGTACGTGGAGCTGTTGCCTTATTTGACTGAGCCAGTAAGAATCCCGCTGTTGTGATTTTTGATGCCAGTTATTGGCCGTAGAGGAAAAGCTGCGTCGTGTCAGACGTACGTCACTTAATCAATCATATGTATTGCTGTTAACTACAGCGTTTTCAAGGGTACGTGGCACAACATATTTTCGCAATATACCATCATGTGTAGTCATTGGCTTTCACTATTTGCTTGACAGCGTAGTACGCACTGGTTGACTATGACGCACCGATATGAGAAAACTATGCAAGCTAAAATGGTTTTGTAATAGGAAACTGTACTCACAAGTATCGCTTACGCAACTAACACGTGTTTCATAAAAAATGAACTTTTGATATTTTTTTTTCGCACTTGAACACAATTAATGAGCTTGGGCCCGAGTTTCTGCATTTTGACCATGATTATTTTTAAAATCTGAACTTGAGCTGGTAATTTAAAATCACCCTGTAATTTTTTATAACCAGTTTTAACTCGTGTACTCTGGTTTTACTGAGAACACATACAGCATACTGGTAACTAATTTGTTAATTATCGAAATTTCGTTCTAATTAATAAATTAGCTAATATCCTGATACCGTTTGTCTCGAAAAATTATATTACATAGTAAAACTAATTCGCTACAAAGTTACAGAATAATTTTACGATATATATATATATATAAGCCCGAAAACCCAGAATCTCTCGGGCCCATGCCCGTAAATATATTGAGGTTGTAACAAAAGTAGTATTTCAGTGTTTAGTTAACGATGTTTATTTCACTCTTATTTACGTATCTGTAGCGAACTGCTATGCAGGGGGCCGTGGTTGGTGTAGTGGCTAGAGCGCGCATTTCCCACCAGTTCGACCCGAGTTCGATTCTTGGTTATTGTCAATTCCCGTTTTTGCGCATGTGGGAAGCGTTGACCAGCGGGTTGACTTGGGCTACTATAATTTCTCTAGACTTTCTAATTCCGTCATTTCTCTATAGTAGGGTTTCATACCATGTCATTCTTCTGGGTTTGGAAGATGTCTACAGGCGACCTGTCAGACTGGTTCTCTCAGGATGTTTGCCCTGTCCTCGGGTACCCTCTCCACACACAATCTATCTATTGCTATGCAATATTTTGATGCTGCACACAGTAGCGACCGGCACGTAAGTGCAGGTGCACACCCAATTTTATTTTAAGAATTTGTGTAAAATATTTAAAACATTCTTGTGTGCTTTGTAGCGCCAGTACAGTTTGAAATGTTCGTCTAACCGATCACAAATGCACGGAGTTTTTATCCTATAAAGCTGCGATGTTGCAACACTGTACTGTGCACAACAGAGCTGTGCTCTTCTCAGCCTTTTCGCGCACGCGCACGACTAAATGACGTCGCCTCTTATGGGAGTTTTAACATTGAAGTAATGCACAGGTCGGACTGTGCTCATGCCTGTTGATCGCGGAAACCCTGCTGGCGCAGCAAGGGTTACATCCCCACAACTATAAAACACCTCGCTAGATGCCAGCAGTTACGCTTTATCTAATACCAGGCCAAACGAACATTCTGGGCAAAAATGTGACACGTGCCTTGAGCCAAACTGGCGAGCAGACGCTGTGGTTTTAAATGTAAAACAAATGTCAATAATACAGAATGCAGGTAATGCATGTATGTTAGCACATCCACTATTTTTACATATTACACCCTAGATGTGGAATATAATCCAATAACGTTACTATAAAATAATATTTTAACGTCGGACGTTACAAATAAAGATAATATTAATTTTCATTTAACTGCCGAAAATGATAACATTACAATTACATTTAAACTAGGTAGAAAATTGTACCTACTTATTGCTTATTTAAGATCCATATTGAAATTTCCCCTGGAAAATAAATAAAGGGAAATGATAACTTTAAGTGCTAGTAATGAAATTTTAACGCACGTTCTGAATCATGAAAAGTTTAGTAAAACAACACGAAATTTAGTGTTTAGGAACAATTTATGACTGTTTTTAACAAAAAAAAAAATATTTCTTTATAATTTTACGAGGCAGTGTGTGAACATCCATTATTTATTTCATTTATTTACCCACGTATAGTTCAGCCATGGGCCGGTTTGCAACAAATACGTGATTCATTACATCATATAATTTACATTTGCAAAGAAAGAAATAAAAAAAGATTAAGTGATAACATTTGCCTTAAGGAAAAAAATTGAATTTCCTAAACAAAACAAAAATATTACAAAAACAAACATTACAAGTATTAACATTACCACAGTTTCAGTGAGTTTATGTCATCTAAATACAGAGTTGACCTTTAGCCTATTCTATTCCGAAGTGACATAATTGACCCTGAAGTTATTTACTATTACAAGATTACAGAAAAGATAAATCTTACTTCACCAGCCGATACTGGCTGTGCAGCTGTAAGCACGTTGTTTATTTGTAAGGAAAAACTCATTAGTAAAGTTAAAGTCGGCTTGTACTGTGTTTTCTTCGTTTCACATTCCGTCTATTTATTTACTATCAATCTATGACTATTCATCCTCTTTAACAGGCTTCCTATCTGCGCTTGAATTGTGATTCAGTGTGTAGCTATTAATTCGTTGTCTAATACCGTGCATGGCATTTGTATATCTACGAAAGGAAAATACACTTCAAAACTGTTTTGCTGTAAGTTTGAAAATTCCGTACGTTTGTTAGAAACATGATTTTCGTTCCCCCAAAATGGCAGACCGACCGAGGTGGCGTAACGGTAACACGTTGCACTCGAATTCGGGAGACTAAACTTGATTCGAAAGACACAACTACACGAACATGCGTCGGACTTCACACCATACTTCCCTCAATATTGGTCGCTGTTTACGCCCCATTGTAAAAGGAATGATAGTAAAACACCGCACACCAGTTGAGTGACTTGTGAGTAGAGGCGTTATTGCATTAGATACGACGGTCATCGATATTGTTCCTCACACATGCTACCTGTAGAACATTTCGAACACAGGTAATTACTCCTCTCACGATTAGTAAAGGATCTGAAATAGGTACACATACGTTGGCCAGATTTTGAACAAACTAATGTCGACCAAAGCTGTGCACACCGCTCGGCAGCCCGATGAAGTCAGTGGTGTCATTTAAGGGGGGGGGGCGGAGGGAATCCCTCCCACCCCTGATTTTAGAATGTAAAGTGTATGAATTTTTTGTATATATGTAAGCACATAAAACTAAAGTTTTATTATTAAAGTTTCTAATTTTACACATTTGGTAGAAAATATTATACTTAAGCTATTGTAATTTAAGCATATCATTGCAATAATTGTTTCATTTCAAAACTAAACAATCTCCCTCCCCCTCCCCCCACCAACAAGAAAAACCTGAAATGACGCCACTGGATGAATGTACAGTACGTCTTCATGTACGCAAGGACGTAGCGTGCTGGTGAAGTGCGGGACGAGCTGCAGATACAACTGTGCGGAGTTGTTGGCCGACCTTGAGCGAGCGAAGATCTGGCAGTATCCTCGACACAGCGCGCGCCATTGATACCACCAGCCGGTGTTACTGTCGCCGAGGCCACAAACAATCTGCTTCTCTAGCCTCTCCTGCATGTTTGGTACAAGAGGATGTGGAAGAAGAATGCTTGGAGGTAAAGGATGTGCACGATACACAGTTGAGTTGTGCTACATATGTGTAGTTACGTAACTGTACAACAACATGGACGCTGCACTACACGTAGTAGTCACAAGCGGCGGAGCTATGCTATGTATGTGCGATCTTGTAGCGCGTATCAAATACCGCATTACCATAACGAGCCAAGCCTTGTACTCATGTGCAAGATTCTTGCTATCCATTTTGTTCTATGAGGCGATCATATAATTTTATTGGTAGAATGTCTGCAGCAAATTTTAGTGGACGTTTTTGAGTTTCCCTTGCATCCAGTACGTTTTGAAATACGCCAGCCTGAAAAGGTCCCTTTTAACTAAATTTGAGGCCTTCGAAACAATGTTTTAATGAACATGGTGTCTTAACAATGACTAGAGGTACGTTGATTTCGCGGATTCATCTGGCAGTAGCCTAGATTGCTCAGTCCTGTACAAGCTCTGGATACAGTCAATTATTCATTGGCTTACCACATTACAAGCGATAGCTCTAGGAATCATGTCCTTATTTGCTACTGGCTTGCAGTAGTCAATGCGTTTCGTGACAGCCGCCAGCTAATCACGCACGTGATTATGAAGTATATATTTTTGGCGTTCAACCTGACCTGGAATGTATTTGCGAAATTGACGTACCTCTTACAATGACATACCGTCTTTGTCCGAAGCGTTTTTTTCTCTTCGTTCATTAATTGGCAAAATGGACACATGTGGAATAGGTTCGTAAAAAAAAAGTATTTCCACACACTTCGCAACGCGCTCGAAGCTCGTGGTAGGCGGCGCTGCTAAAACCCTGCTACATCAGGTCATCCGTTATTATTTCAGCATTGCCAACGATACACAGAGTTAGTTTAAAGTCATAAACGGGCAGAGAGAGAAAGATAGAGAATGACATAGAGATACACAAATATGGACACAGGAAGAGAAGCCAGACAGATAGTGAAAGAGACAGACAAACGTTATTAATGTTTTGAGAGAATCTTAAAACAAATAAATTAATAAATAAAAAAATTCTTCACTGTGATTATTAGCCTACATCAGTATTTGGTGTTTGAAATATATTTACTGTGTTTCGTTGTTTGAAACATTTGCGTGTTGAATTTTACCCGATATCAGTATTTTTGAAATGCGCAATGTGTTTAACGATATTTTAGTATCACTAGTCATATATTCGTATGAGTAATTTTTTTTCCTGAATATGTGCAATATCTATTGGTTTCACCTATTTAATATTCTAAAATGGATGGCTTCTGGCGCTTTTAACATATGCGATGGGTGAATTTGCGAAGGTAAATAATGGCCTCGGAGAGGGGGGAGAGGTGTTGCGAATATCGCCGCACAGGAATGTGTTTTATCAGTGGCGGTTTCCGCGCCACGACTGCGCACAGCGAGATATCACTCTTGGAAAGGAGAGGGGGTTGCGGGCACACTTCCTGCCCCCGTTGCGCTGGGAACATATCGTTCAGAGTAACAACCTATAAAGACCAAGGGGTACAAGACCAATGCTGAAGACCTATCTCTATGTGTGACCAAATTGAACGGCGCGGCGCCATATTGCAGCCCGTAACATGCGATGCCATATACCAATGTGTTTTTATTTTTAATAAATCTGTTCCTCTCACCCCTGCTAAAGTACATAATCCACCTTCGCCTGCAATATGTCAGTGTTCAGTTTGGTCATGCAAGAAAAGAACAGCCCAACAGTCTAGTTTTTTATAACATATTTAATATATACCTGGTATTCTCACTCCGTTCTGCATTCATGTAACGAAATAGCCCGTTAGAAGGTTGATTTTCTAGGCATTTCTGTATGTTCGGGCTTGTGAAGTCATGCGAGGCACATGCACTGAGATCTGGGATGTCATATCTCTGAACATACAGTAAGCAACTGCCTAGTAACAGTACTCGGTATTGGTTCCTCTAGTCGCTAACAACTTGACCTCCAGTGTATTCAACTTAGCTGTCTGCCGACTAGTAATATTTTATTGAATGACAGTTTTCTTCAGCTCGTAAAATTAGTTGTTTATAGGTGGTTCGGGATCAAATGAGCGCAGTACGTTCCTTACGCGTTGTTTTATTTATGTTTTGGTATCATATTAGTTCTGGTAGTTGACCGTGAGGCCGTCAGTGGGAATTTTGTACACGGGCAAATTTCACTCGGATTAAATTTTTAACACTTTGAACGTATGACCTACTTTACACTCGTGTGTTTTCGTAAGTGCCTTAGGCGAGGTGATATTGCGATGGTTCGTCATTGTCTTTCACTGGATGTTAGTAAGGGGACAACACAACACCCAGTTCTTAACCCGGGGAGGTATATTCTGTTTCGTATAACTTAGGTACATTTTGACATGTACTTACGGGCAATATCTGTTAATATGAATATTTATTGACGTATTTCCCTATGCAAGTTTAAGGTACAAATGGTGAAACGGACATTTAGGTACATTTTAGAACTAAAAATGAGTTATTACATTGTGATACATAATGTCGTTGAATGTTTCTTGCAATGGGACAGAATGACTAACTGTATTATTGTGGACATACGCTATTGCAATATTATGTCGTCCCAGAAACCTTTGTGAGAGAGATCAAGAAAAACAATCAACGAAATACGAAAAAAGAGAAAACAAGCCAAGTTGACTGTAGTCAATAGATCCATAAACAAAAACAACAGAAAATGAAAGACACCATAAGGAGTTGCAATATTTATAGCCTTAACAATTTATATTTCCCACGAAATCACTCTATTCAAAACATTAAAATACAGCTTTTTAATGTACGTTTGAACACAAATATATTTTGTATAATATAAGCTTATGATGTAGTGTAGTCTAACTGCAGTTTATGTTGGTGGACAAAAATTTAATAGGACTATTCCAAAATATTTTAATCCTGAAGGATCGAATGATGCAGATTATCGACGCCTGGCATACACAACTATCAGAACGTGTGTGTACCTCAAGTTGCATATCGCCAGGCAGTTATAACAGCTCGTAATTTTGCAGTCCTTCAATCTGAATTATTATCTACAACTGTTAACTGAAGAATTACAACTAATAAGCGTCACAACGCGAAATGTGATGTAAGCTAAATACGTCTCGTAGAAATTAAGTAGTAAAATATTATATATGTTTAACTTATAGTAAATAACTTACAAAAATATTTAACTCTGTGGGCCCCATACATATAACTACATAGATTTTTTTTTAAATTCAAGGTTCGACTTGGGTATGTTTCACGGCTGCCATATTCCAGCATAACGCCTTAGTCACAGTACCATGCATATTCTTTTTCAAGCGAAACCGGCCCGCGGTGGCCGAGGGGTCAGACCCCTCGCCTCCCATCAAGGCGATCCGGGTTCGATTTCCGGCGGGGTCAGACCTCGGATTTTTGCATTGCGGGAATCGTGCCGGACGATGCCGTTAGTCGGCGGGTTTTCTCGGGGTTCTCCCGTTTCCTCCGCCCGTTAATTCCAGCACTGCTCCATACTCACCTCGTCTCATCCCTCACCAGCGCTAAAGACCTCGAAGTTTAGCGCTGACCAAACTCTCTCACTCACTCGAGCGAAACCGCTAAAATTATTCCCATTACATTTATCAATAAAAATAACGCACATTTGATTATTCTAAAAATACGGCACGCTGATTACGATCATGATTTTTGGGTCCCTCTAAATAATTAAAAACGGCTTATTTTAGGCTGTTGTAACTCTAAAAGACGTGTATTAGTAAAACACTAATCTAGAAGCGAGTATTAGACTTTATTACTGAATATCTACGCTGTAAATCAGAATTAGTGATTGTTCACAGGTATGCCTGTGGGTTTCTTTTCACAGATACAGGCTGCAGCAGTTTCAACAATTGAATCCGTGAAAAACCTCTGGAATATATCTGTGAACATACACTAATTTATCTTTGTACTGTTGTTTGTAAGTTTTCTTTTTTAAATCCTGAAAAGGAACCGATATTGCGAAACCGTTACATAGAAATGCTAGAAATTGTTTGTATATTCTAAGTTGCGTAATTTTTTTTCTTCAAAACTTAGATTTTAATAATTTCGGCTAAAAATTGACTTTAAGAAAATTTAATTAAGTCGATCCTTAGCCAAAATAATAGAAACTTATGTTTTCAAAAAAATTGCTGCATAATACAAACTATTTCCAACATTGTAACGGTTTTGCGATATATGCTGCCTGTCTGGATCTAAACAAACTAAAAATTAGCAAAAAAATAAAAAACAGCATAAATAGGAACCCGTGCGTGGTCCAACTTTTTTTACTTTGTTGTGTAAATTGATGAATTATGTTTTTGTTTATTATACTCATTTCTGTTTGATTGGCTTGCAGTTGGTATTTTAATGTTAAATATCCTATTATATAATTTTTTCTTTGCTTTTATTTTGTATGTTGTTCCTACATTAGCATACTCGGTTGGTCGGAACAAATAGTGAGTAATGTGAAGGTTTTTTTGAAAGACCGAGCAATGGATAAGCTAATTTCTATCGTCTTTTTCTAAATATAATTCATAATAGAGACATGTAACTAGACATGATTTTACAGCTAGTAGATATATCACTAGCAACTCCAAGTTAATCTTTACAGGGCGCGACCTACGTGTGCGTTTTTGAGGTTAAAGAGAGAGAGAGAGAGAGAGAGAGAGAGAGCGCTATAAGAACGAATATGAAGCACTCATTAACTATCGCATCGCCACAATGAGCCAAAGGCTGAACTAGCGTGCAAGATTTCCGTCCATCTATTTTTACTTAGGGGTGTTCAAGTGCGATAACATCGTAATTTTATATTTTTATGAAATATTGTTAGTTTTGTAGACGATACTTGTGAATACATTTTACATTTTACTCTAACGAAACAATTTCAGCTCTCATTGTTTTCTCATAATGGGGTGTCAAAGTCAAAATTTGCTTGTTACGCTTCCATGCAAATAGTGAAAACCAACTGACCTACTTAAACAAAATAATTCACTGTGAACTTACATCCCAAGACCTATGTAATAAAACATTTTTAAAAACCACAGCGTAGTGTTTTGAATTTTAAAAAAATCGCAAAAAGTACAGAAAAAAAGTTGCAAATTCAGCAATATCCAAAAACAGTTCGCGGGATGTTTTCAAATGTTTTATTACGTAGTCCACAGCATGTTATTTTACTGTGAATTATTTCACGTACGTACGTCAATTGGTTTTCGCTATTTGCATGGCAGCAAAATACGCAAATTTTTAATTTGACGCACCGTTATAAGAAAACAACGCCAGCTAAAATTGTTTCGTAAGAGGAAACTGCGCGCACAAGTATCGTCCACAAAACTAACACTATTTCATATAAATATAAAATTATGACTATCGCACTTGAACACCCTTAAGAGGCTATAGCACGTTTATTTATAAGTTTTGTATACACCCGGTTAGTACATATTGAAGTACGATAGTCTGAAAAGGCCGTTGTTAACGTTGGATGGCTTAGAAAAAGTGTTTTTTTAAAGGGCTTTTCGTACATTGACACAATGGGCTCATGTGAAATAGTTTCGTTGTAAAACGTCTTTCCGTGTATACAGTTGAGGCGCGTGGTAGGTGGCGGCCTTGATTGCTTCAGTGTTAGTCAAAACAAGAGATGTAGTTAACAAAGTTGGCAACATTGGCAGGCAGGCAGGTAGGCGGCGACGGAACAGCCCCCACGCGTCTTATTTTGGCGGCGCGGCGGCGTGCTGTAGTCAGCATTGACGTCAAGTGTCGCTCGCCGCCAGCCTCTTGCCCGCAGATAAGCGGCGTCTGGACGCCTTTTCGCATGCGCCGCTGCTCTTGCCAACTACGCCGCGGTCCCTCCTATCTTGTACTTCACTTGCCTGCAGTCCTCACGGCTGGGAATCTAGTTCTTTCATCTTCCCCATGACTTTAAACGGGTCGGCTGACGTTGACTATTCAGTGGGTACCTTCTCCCAACTTATGTCGGTAAGATTTTATAGCAAGCCACGAATATTAATTGTATAACATGCATACTTAGTAGAAATGTGTTCCCCTGTTCATAAAATTAAAAATACGTTTTATCAACTGTATTTAAAAAAAAAACCACAATGACGACTTCGTTATTCAGTAAGCTATGTCCAGAGGGCGTAAGTCGTTAAGGTTTTCCTAACAATTGTTAACGTACTAAAACGCATGACACGCACGAGAGTAGGTTGTTGCCCGTGTGAAGTTAGGAAGTATACCTACGGTGCGCTAAGAATGACACACCACATGAATCACTACTCTCCCTAGCCTTTAGGTGCAAGTCACTGAATTTGGCGTGTAGTCTTCTCGCCGATAATTCGTCTCTATGATCGCAGAGTTAAAGATAATGGTGTATTGTATACGTCCATGCTTTTAAAAGATTTTCATTAAAAAACGCGAAACAGCCATTTATGCCGTGATAAAATATGCTTTAAAGATGACTGGAGAACTTGAAATGATGGCACACACATGTAACGATATTTGAGTGCTGTTCCTAAGCAAACACGTACGTTGAGCAGTTTTCGAATAAATGTTTATTGGCTGAAGCTCTACATTTCCTGGGCAGGCGGCCAAGCCTTGAGTGCTGTTGTGGAAAACATTATATTAGTTTGCAACAGCGGCGGAATGCAAGGATGGGGTAAACTGGAGAACCCTTGAAAACCCGCCGTATAGTAGCAACGTCCGCCACGTTTCCCCACTTGCGAACATGGGTAGTTACACTCCAATACATAGGTATGGTAAGTTCACAAATATTTATTGACAGTGTACCACACCAGAAATGGAGGCAGGATCGCCCTGATGGAAAGCCAGATAAGGCGGTTTGGGATAAAACGCACACTTATAAAAGCCCTGCTAAACCTATATTTTCAGTCAATTAGTATCTTTTCTCGCGTAACAACTTGCGCGTGTAAGATAAATTGTGCAATCAGTAGGAACCTATGTAGTTTGATGAAGAGTTTACAAATTATATAAAGTACGAATATGTAGATTTCAGTTGATTTTATTTAAGTTTTGTTGTATTTAAATATCACAATACATGGAACTACATTTGGTAATTCGTTGCCAATCGTATGAGTAAGGTAATTATATGCAGTAATGACTAGTGATTATTTTTTTTCAAATTTTAAATTTGTAGTGTTTTGTTTATCCCGAATGACCTATAGCAGCTTAATTGTCGGGTAAAGTGGCATATTTGGGGACACGCGTACTGTTATATTCCAGTGATTTCTCGAAATCGCACATGTTGCTACTGGGATGGTTCCTTTCATAAAGGTCCATGGTCGACGTACTCTCTTTTCAGGTCCTGTCACTGGATCTAGTTGCGTGTCACCGTCTCTAATGACCTAGCGCCCGCGGTTGATTCAGTGGCTAGGGTACTCGCCTCCCAACAAGGCGATCCGGGCTCGATTCCCGGCGGGGCCGGTCCACGGATTGTTGTCGCATGCGGAATCGTGTCGGAGGACGCCGCTGGTCGGTGGGTTTTCTCAGGGATCTCCCGTTTCTCCCGACCCTTTATTCCGTCGCTACTCCATACTCGCATCATGTCACGCTTCACTAACGCTAAAGACCTAGATGTCTCTTCACTTCACTTCTAATAATCTGGCTGTCGACGAGTCGCAAATCCCACTTACTGTATTGTTATATTAGACCTTGGCTTTATCCCTCAAACTATCTTCGTCACGTCCCCGTATGTGTGCTAATAGACCTATGTATTTCATAAATGCTTTACAGTTTCTTTCTAGTTGCCAGCTGAAATCGGACCGATAGTCGTCACATAGTGCGCGCAGGGTTAGAATAAACCCAGTTTACGGTATTCTCCACAAAAACGTTATTTTTGCTTTCCATTGTAAAGTAGGCCTAAACACTTTTTAACCCCTGGTTGTATTACTTTAAACGAATTTGTAACTTTCCGCTTCTTTTTAATATAAACTTAGCAGTGAACATTAACACGTTGTGTACTTTTTGAGTACTGTTACGTTAGTAAGTTTTTTTTAGAATGAATATCTTAATTTTAATTCTCATGACAATAATATTGCTAATTTACTCATTTAATAAATATTTTAGTCCTTTCACGATTCACTGATTTATACAATATATGCGTGCATACATATATGTGTTTACGCGTTGAAATGTTACTACAAGAAATAATATTCGTCTATACAACGGCCCTACAGGTTCCATATTTCATTGTATCTCTCTCCGTCCCGGAAGTCTCAAAAGTTCTTCCTTACCACGTATCCCGTACCGTGCACTAGCACAGCCTTAATATTCTTCCCGGCTTTCCGAAGAATCTTCTCCACGGCCGCAGTCGCTGGTAGCCTTCGACGTCACATTCTTCTTCACTCGTGGCCACCGACGTTGCATACTGGTTCAAACGCACTCATTGAACCCTCGGCTCTCCCTCATCTCAAGAACTCCTGGGCTGGGGGAAAATCGTCCTTGTGTACTCGCGAGGTGATTTCTAGAATGTTCTCGCAGCTACCACTCAGACATCAAAAATGGCTGAACTGTTATATTCCGGAAGCAAACAAGCCGTTGTCTGTGGTGGGGGACTGTATATTTAATATCTTCCTGATGCCACGGCGAGCTGGCCGTGCTTGCTTGTAATCAGTAGTATTAACGGATTCGTCCAAAGCCAATGAAGTAGCAGACATTTGCGGCTGGTGTATCATCTTAGCGCTCTCCGCCTTGGGAATCAACCGAGTCGTACGGCCCGCTGGTAGATGGGAGGGGTTTGGGACCTCGTTAGATACTGGACATTAATAACCCACAATACCTTCTACTAATAAGAAATACGGGGTATCCAGAAACTTCTGTATAACAAGCACTTCACGTCAATCCTGGGCAATGCTGGAGACGAAAATGTTAGTGGCAAAATGTTGTACGACATTTTGCGCGCACAGTGCAGCAACATACCACAGAGAAATTCTCCGCATGCGTTCCACGTCCAGGTATTATTTTATGTATGTTACGTTGAGTAAACTTAGAATCATGTTTGAACTGCCCGGGATTTGAACCTGCACCTATAATATGACGGTCAGAGCAGTAGTAGTAGGTAAGTAGAATATCTGTGTAGCTGAATTACTCCGTGCTATTTTTTGCACGTTGGTAGAGAAATTCTTGGCAAACGATGGCTGCATTCTTTCGTGGCAACAGTGCTTTGCCCCGCGGGCAGTGCCGTAAAGAGAGATATCCTTGCTAGTCAAGGCGAACCAACACAGGACTGTGCGTGTGACAGGCCACGCACGGCACGCAGTGAGCATGCAAGGTGCGTGCAGGCGGCAGTATATATAAGGTGGCGCCATTGTGCTCCTTACGCCCAGGACACGCACCTACCATCCGGCGTCGTCAGCCTCGATCGTGACGCGAGTCCAACTGCAGCAGCAACAACACTGACATAGTTGGAAGCGGAGATATTTTCTGCGCCGGACGCCTAGTGCCTCCAGAGCATTAAGGGCCCTCCCTAGATATGCTGCGTGCATGTGTGTGTGACGCAGAAAATCGACGGCGTATGTTATGCATTATCGCCTCTCAGCTGGTGTGCAGGAACTAGCTGCAGCGCGTTTGAAACGCCCCTTAATAGAGCGTGATACATAATTCAACGGTAAAAGCATTAATCTATAACTGTACGTTTCTTGAAGCCAATTTGCGAAAATTAAACAATAGCAATCCTAGACAATAGTTTTAGCCAACGTTTTAAACAAAATTGTTTCCAGTGTTACGAACTTCTGAGGCACAATCTCTGACGCTGGAACCTCGTGCATTTAACTACGGCGCAAGAGATCACGCGTAACGAGTTAGTAATTCTGGGTAAATATTTACTCATACAGTTTGCAAATACCATTACCTAGGATTGTCATTGAGTACTTTATCCATATTGGCTTCGAAAAAAGTGTAGAAATGATTTGATGTTTTATCGTTCATTTATCTACTACGCACTCGCAAGTTACGGACCTGGCGCGTGAGTCGTGCTGTAGTTAGCATGGCACGGAAAGTATTTTCCCTGTGTAATTACTAAACATGTTTCCAATGCGTTTAAGACACACTTCAAACTGTGTCCCTATGATTTAATAAATGCCGTCCACTTATTAAAAACATGTTAATTCCCAAGCTCCTCAAAAGTGCTAAAAAAAAAATGGCTTTTTCACGTTGCTGTAGCTGAGAAAATATAGATCGTAATCGTAGAACCAAGATATAGACACATGCATTGGATATTACCACAAACTTTCCACAAATAAAACAACAGGGTCATCGCTTGAAGTCCCATTGAAAAACACATTCTACGGAAACACTGCACGCTATTAGTCCTTCGCCCTTAGAGGCGATGCGGTGTTTGACGGACGTGTTATGTTCGACTTATCGCCTTCTCCGTACCCAAACGTACAGAGAAAGCTGCCGTCCACAAACTCTTAAGGGCACTGTCTACAGCAACGTCATCCTTTTATTTTTGAATCAGATATGTTTTCTTATTTAGACATAAATTGTGACTAAATTTTGCATACACGACACTAAAACCAGCTGGCATACAACACTGGAAAAAAATTATCAGTTAATGACAATATTGCAGGCTACAAGGCGACACAACACACACACACACACACACACACACATATTTTAAAAATGTTTAATTTTTGCTTTTTTATTTAAATAAAATATATTTGATTTTTTGTTTTTATATATGTCAACTAAGCAACATTGTTATTCACTGTGATTTTTTTCATTTAGGAAGTCAGTATGTTTTAGTGTCGATACTACACACAACCGTAGCCTGTAAATTTGACATTATCGAGCCATTACGCAAAAACTATGAGAGAGAGAAAATTTTCATAAGAGCAAACAAATATCTCCCGAATGAAATAAATACATGGCAGCCAATCTGTAAAAAAACAACATTTTCCAGACACGGGAAAAAAGAGCAATTGGAAAAAAACTATGAAACGTGGTTGCAGGACACAGGGAATATTGATTCTTAACATAAAAAAAGAAGATCTGTATCCCCTAGTTCCGCCTCCACCCCGGTCACTTACTGTGTGCAGAACTTCAGTCATATTATCTGCGATTAAACAGCAGGGCGACATTTTTGGATGTTGTCAGCGAACGAATGGGCAGTCAGTTTTAAACAATTAATATTCTGTTGCAGGCCATTTAGTACACCAGATCAACACGCAGTATTAGTTTATAATGCTTCATAAAGTTATAAGATCTTCGTCTGGTTTTTTAACTTATATTTGATCAGGGCTAGCTATGTTCCCATTTGGAAACATTAGTATAATTGAAACGCTTTTTGATCCCTCTGTGATGAGTCTGCGTCATAGTCGTAGTTGGGATGCTTACATATCTCTTTCATTCCTTCAAGTGTAGGCATTGTTGTCCATGCCGGTTATATCTACAGCAGACCTTCATAATAACTAGAAGTTTTCTTTAAATAAAAATGTGGCGTCGCATCAGTGTATACGTAATTATCGTATAAGATACTGTCGTTAGGTTATTTGTTTGTTACAGTAGGTCAATTTTAAACGTTTTAGTGGACCGCTTGTTGAATACCCCACACTAGTGACGGATTGGAAAACAATAAGCATTAAAGTGTTTGTTCTGTACCAGATTGAATGAAAGTTCAACACGAACAAGTAGGTAAAAACGATCGTAAACCTGGCACGCTAACTTGCAAAGTCTTAAATATCCTCGCAACACGTCAAACTAGGTTCGGGTTGAACTGGAAACATTATTTTAGACCCTTTGTTACATCCACGATCCACAAGTGCTTTGCCTATATGCGCGTGATTATTAGGAATATGTATAAGTTGAAAGTAGGCGTGTAATCACACATCTGCGTGGTTAAATAATATGTTAAAATTTTTCTCGTATCCTTCCATTTCATAATATACAAAACGTTTACTCAACATTTAGTACTACTGTTTTTTGTGGGGTCGTGAATGCTGCACAATTTGAATATCCTTTGAATCGTCTAAATTTTTCCGAATTTATTATAACTTTTTTTTACGACTTGCTGTACGTAATATACATTGTAATGCATGCTAACCACGTGCCACTCCTAAAGGCCGTGGCAGACTGTGTGTTTTCATGTGTTAAAGTTTATGCCAAGCGAAATGCGCTTTTAAAATTGCAGCGTGACAAATAGTTCAGTAAGACTGTTCGATGTAATCAATTTTAGTATCAGTATTAAACTATATAGTCAGTATTTTCGGCATACCCATAATTCGGTAACCTCCATTTATCGATACTGCTTTTTCCAAATAAATTTTCTATATCAATTTCTTTGATATTGATTTTCCGGTACATGCCTGTATTTCGATATAGATTTTCCGGTAACGATTTTTCTGTAGCATAGATTTTCCTATTACCATCGATTTGTCGTTATCTTCTATTTATATATAACATTGATACACATCTTTAATGCGTTTAAAATGTATTTAATCGACGGGAACGTAATATGTGCCATTAAACACTATACGTTTTGCTAAAGTTATAATATGACGATCGATCTTACCAAAGTAGTAACTTTGGAAACTCATTCTATCTTCAGAAACACAATTATATATACAAGAAAATCAGTGTTCCTATTTTAATAAATTAAGTAATACACCACACACACCCTTCTCATCCAAGTCTCTACTTTTTCTTCAACAATTTTAGATGATTTTGCGTGTTTTCCAGCAGATGAAGTTTCTAATATTACTACTAAACCTATCCCCTCCCCCTGCATTTTAGAATCACTATGACATCACCTACTTTTATCAGATTTTATATTATTTTTAGTTTCCTTATCGCCAGTTTCGTTATATTTACAATTTCAATAATATTGTCAATTACCATAGTTCAGTCTATTTCGATATATTGGTGTTTTCAACGTATCAAAAATATCGAAACATGGATTGTTTTGATAGTACTGCAATACTTAACTTTCCCGAGTGTTCACCGGTGACGGTGTGTGTAGGCATACATTTTGAACTAGAGAGTCGTGGCATGTAACTATGGCAACACTGACGCGGGAAATAGCTTCTTGCTAGAAGACAGCCGACTCCCTCGGGGGTTGTTGTTGCCTGTTATGGCGGTTCATGCCTAGAGGTCGGCTGTAAAGCGTCACGGCAAGTAGTTTTATGTGGTGCGGAGTGGCCTGCCTGTGACGTCACTAGGACGTCCTCGTGCGTCAGCGAGTGTGCGTGATCGCGTGCGGTTCGCCCCTTGGCACACGAGAGCTGCCAGGTCGGCTGTCGCCTCGCCCCTCCGACTGTCTTGCCGGAAATACACTACCACTATTATGGTATTTCGGCCCAGGCTTTTCGTTATTGAGGTACACAGAATACCGACATGAGTGTACTACCGCAATTTTTTTAAACATATTTTTAACTGTTATTAGCTGTTCAACGTAATGTGAGCACGTTCTAAAGCCCTCCCGACTGACATTCGACTTTTTTTACAAGCATAACAAGGTATAGGGAGCACTCTTAAATACTAATAAATAGGCCTACCTTGATTGAAAATCACATGGTAGCTTTCAAGAGCGATGAAATCTGTGTGCATTATCAATCATGTGTGAATATTTACATTAACAGATGGCTGAAAGAAAAGTGGCTGAAAGAAAAATTGTAGACTTGTACTAGGTTTTCAGAAGGCGAATGAAAATGTCAAATCGCTGTTCTCGCCTATCAATATCTCAGTGAATAACTGTTCTGTTTATAGTGCAGCAACTGTAAAGTGTTTTCTTATTGACATATCCAAGACGAGTCTTTAGAAGCTGCAACTATTTGAGATCGTCAAACCGGAGGTTTTTGGCAAAGCAACATAGACTCCACTGAAACATCTAACTCGAGCAATTTAGCAGTTATCATTCAATCTGTTGACATCACAAACAGAGAAAAAAATTTTTACATCCGAAGCAGTCATGCTGCGACGATGAAGAGCCCAAATCAGTTCTCGCAAGTGATGAATATCTCGATACTCACATTCAGGAAGATTAGTATTTCATATAGTCACAATCTGCTCAATCTACCCACGAATAGCAAACACCAGATCGACGTAATCTTAAGTAAAACATTTACGGCGGCTTAAAAACTATGATAATTCAGCACCACGAAACATAAATTTTATAAAAAAAAAAGTACACACATACTGCAATATGCTACGCACAATACTATACACACAAGGTGTTCATTAAGTTATGTTACATATTTTGTGTGATGATTCCTTGTAAAAAGGTAGGTAAAGTTTTATAGTGCAAATTTTTTGTTTTCTCAAATCTCAGGTAGAACTCCGCAACTGAAGATTGACATTTAAATCCAATATTTTTTAAGATAAAAAAAGTAATTTGAAACAAATAATGATATTCCGGGTTCATTTTTAATAATAACAAGATCTATATATGTGAAAAAAACATTGGTTTCCACTACCTTTCACCTTCATTTAAAAATGGGGTTGCTCATGCTGTGCCTCGCATGTTGCCTAGCTGTAAGGCTCCACATTTTCTACGTCCATTTGTTCGAAAGCGGTTCATTTGAGGGTGTTATTATTAAAAGATTCTTGCAACGGTGGCAACTTACGCCATTGCAGCAAACTGTGTGTCACAGAAAAACCAGAGAATACACATAGCCAGACGAGTAAAGAACATAAAGGACTTTGTTTGCAACTGGCAAACATAGGAAGATACATGCAATTCCGCAAGGCATTCAGTCAGTGAGTTAATTCAATTTAATTTCTAGTTTGATTGTAAGTCACAACCTAGCATCTGTAATTCAGTATTCTGGCTTTCGACACTTACAATAGAATATCATACTTTCCGCAGATCTAATTTGCTTGCTCCTGGACAGCAGCAAGCACGCATGGGCACTCTCGGAAGAGCGCGATTTCTTAAGGCTTACTCCTGCTCGCTCATCACTTTCCTCATCGCCTTTAAGCGCAAGACTTAAGGACTTCTATTGAGATGCGAGGAAATGCGCCAGGTAGGCGGTTACCCAACCACTAGCCACGCTCTTGGAATGCATTGCAGTGAGTAGGAAAATACGTTTACTTACGAAACTATTTTTCACTTGTGTGTATCTGTGCCAATGTACGAAAATAAAACACGAGTAAAGACTTCGTGTACATTAGAAACCCTGTGATCTTAGACCAGTTCTTGCACAGGGAGTGTACTATAGGCCTATAGACTAATGTATTTTCATGGAAGTACGCCAGTAACTTAGCTAAATAGTAGCCGTTATTGTAACCGCACTAAACGAATGTACGCGAAGCTCGGATATAATAGAGCACTTGGACAAACGGTTCGGCGGGAAGCGTGGCACGTAGTGGTGATGGCAGCATTTGACTCGCGCCTCATTGTCACCCTTACAGGTCCGTCGTTATTGAGCTTCCAACGCCCAGAACAACGTCAGGCATTAGTGGACCTGACGCATGAGCCGTGCTGTAGCGTGGTACGGAAGTACTTTTCTTTGTGTAACTATTACAAATGTATCTAATGCGTTTATCTACGAAAACTAAATACTTTTCTAGCTGTGTCCCTATGGTTTTAAAAATGCCGTCTGCTAATTAAAAACATGATTACCAAGCTCCTCAAAAGTGCCAAAAATGACTGTTCACGTTGCTGTAGTTAAAATAATATATATTATTTCATTTTTTATTATTTCCATATACCGATTACAGCACCTTACATAAATACTTTTTATATAATGGAAGACATCACACTCACATAAGCAAAGCTTGTGTGTTGTGAGTGCTACTAGATAAATTATTTTCTATATCTGCAGTTAATTATGTAATAAACTTGTCATCTGGTATACATTAATTTGAGAACAAAAATTGAATGCTGCATGAATACAAAAAAAAATAGTTTTTGATGGATACAGATTGTATTTAACAACTTGAAATATAAATAATGTGAAAATAATTAACTACAGTAAAACTACTACTTAAATATTAAAGACAACTCATCATCAGTTAAGTTATTTAACCATCATATATCATATATCAGCCGTAATCGTAGAATAAAATTATTGAAATCTACATTGGACTTTACCACATACTTTTCCATGTATAAAATAACACGGTAATCTCTTGAATTACCATAAAAATACTTTCTACGAAATAAAAACCACTGTACGCTAGTTGAGTACTTCATCCTAGAAGCGATGAGGTGTTTGACGGACGTGATTAGACTTATCGCCTTCCCCGTTTCCGTGCCTCAAATGTAAAAATAACCTCTTAATATGGAAGTAATCGCGACACTGCAGTGCACTGGTTTCGTTCAGTGACACCTCACTGTCGACGAGACGTTAACCTCAAATTACATTTTGAAACTTCCAAGCATAGCCAGAAACAAACATTTATAAATACACTCGCAGTATAAATCATTGCGAAGCTATCGTCAGCTACTATATTAAAGTGCGAGACTTTCTACCAATAAAATTTTACGGCGTGATAAAAGAGAAAGGTGTGTTGCACCTCCTTGATTGTGAACTAGAATTTTTTACAGTCCCGCTCGTAGTTAACTGATCGCTTCCGGTGGCCGTTCTCAGTTCCTCCTTTCGTGTACTCCGTTTGGATATACATTTTGACAGTAATTATAGCCATTGTTTTTAACAGTCAGCCACAGTGCAAAGCAAAATTTACTGTGCGCTCGATAGTGTGGAAACCTCTAACTCATTTTAAAACCAAACATGTGAACTAGCTTTGCATCAAATACCTATATACACTAAACAAGCAAATGCTCTCATCACTGTGAAATTTTACAGAAGTGAATAATCGCAACTCGCTGCAACGCGTTTTAAGGGCAAATATAGGATCCTAACGTGGTACATTTCCGCATGGACTAATCCTCTCTTCTTTGGGAAATTATGATATTAGCATCTGTAAAGACCTTGTGACTGGCCAGAAATATTTCAATTATTAAAGTATATTTGACAATTGTGTACTACAAGTGGAAATTAATTTTATATTGCAGTAATATCATATTTATTTTAAGTTTGATAGTGCCTGAATGTATTTTAAGTACACGAAAACCAGTAAGGTTCAGATTTTTACTTTCAGTCGAGGATTTCAAATTTTCGGTCAGGACTGCAAGATTTTAACTTGGAGAAGTGCCGAGATAATTATATTGTATTTGTCAGGTTATACTTTATATTGGGCATCTTGATAGTTAGGTTAAACGTCTATCAACAGAACTTAAAAGTCATAGTCACTATTACTGAGCGCGCATTTATACATAGTTAAATAACAAATTAAGCATTAAAAATTCAAGACAAATGTTTAAGGTTGGCTTAATACAGCTAAGTTATGGAGATTGAAAGAAAACATTGATAGTACAGACTAAGCGAACTATTGTGAACATACGCCTTCGCAGCTCTATGTTTACTCAGAAAACCAAGACTGAGCCAAGACAATGATGACGATGATGAGCCTCATTTGGCTGTAGTCAACACTTATACAAATAAATATCAAACATGAAGAATCCCATGTGGAATTATTTTGAAACACAGAAAATAAAAGAAGCACGAAATTCCTGGGTGAATAACCAATAAATAAAAATTGAAAATTCCAGAACAGTACTATTTGCACGAAGCATACTATTAGTTTGTTGTCTCTCGTCTCTGCAAGGATGTTTGAAGAGATGTAAGGCTCCAAGGATGCTTAAAACGTAACGTCTGGATCCGACGAGTTCATAACCGTTGGATGGATCTTCATACGATTCCGAATAAAAATCGACAGCGCGACGAGGCCATTAGAATCATGTATCTAGCGAGCGTGAAATAGGCGGACATGTTACCAGAGGAATCATGAGGAATCAGCCTGCCGCCCGCCCGAGCCGATGCAGCGTGTTCCCCCCTCCACCCGCATGTGGAAAGGAAAACGAATTTTCAGATGGAAAGGGGGATTGAGGAAGGAGGCTGGCACACAAACCCGCCCGACCTGCAGTTGCAACGTCAGCGACACCCAAGACCAACGCGCATACAAGAACAGAGTTGCAACATTAAGTGTTAAAAACGTAGAACCTTTTTACGACGATTTGAGCCGAAGACACCCAAAGTTGGTTCCACGCAATTGCCGACCTTATTAAACTACACAGAACAAAAATTTCAATCTCTCGTGTTAACAAACATTATTTCAGGCTTTATGTTTTCTTATTTATTTAAGTATTTTAGTACGGTATTTGATAAGAGCGTTTTGTGTGAAAAGTGTCAAACATACTAGCAGTAAGACAAGATTAATTTCGTTGGGTATGTGCATCCTGCAATTTCCTCAGTTGGGCCACCAAAGCCCAGTACTTCATCTGACGAACTGATAGCAATTAAAACGTTTAATGAACAGTCAGACATTGTAATTCTTCCGGAAGATGTGGGCCATGTAACACTCGTCTTAGAACAGACTATTACAACGAAATTACAACATGTTTTATATTTCACAACCCGACTTTAGATGTAGATCTCACAGCAAGCATTTAGTGCAAGGTGTGCCAAGTCTGGGGTGGAGGGGGGCATGACCACATCTCACACAGTACGAAAAGCGCATACACACTACACAGTAGCAAACCACCTCCGTAGCCTCCCGAAAATCCACAAACAAGATATGCCTTTGCGACTTTTCATCTGTTGGAGTTTTTCGTGCCAATAAACCTCTAAATTTTGACGAAAAAAATATTTGGACCACTTGCTGGTCACACAACTTCCATTGTTAAATACTTGGATTATTTAATTTTCATAGCCCAGACATTACAAACAACACTAAACGACATTTTTGTAGGCTTTAATGTACAAAGTGATTTCACCGATGCTCATTCATCCGAAACACTGACGTCATAGAACCCAGCAAGTAAAATGACAGCATTCTGAAGGAAATATCAGTTCTACCTATTCCATCATGTTAACACGGCCTGTTTCCAAATCAAAGTTTAATTTTACAATTGAACAGATGGTATGGTATGGCAGTGAGCTCTCGCTCTTCATGGCCAACAAATTCATGGAGCACTCAAAGAAAGAAGCACGAAACAACGTCCGACTACGTTATGTAGATGAGACAATACTCATCTGACAACATGCGCCTGAAAAACTAAAAATTTTTGCTAATTTTAAACTTATTTAGACTAACTGGAACATCATCTTTCTAGATGTTTTGGTGTTCAGGGAAAACAACAAAGGTTTAACTGGTACGGTATTCAGAAATCCTACTAATACAGGACAATAGATTCACTACATTTCTAATTAGTCAAAATAGCACAAATACTAGCATAAAAATAATCTTTGAAAAACAGGGCTGATACAATATTAAGTGACCATACATTAAAATCTGACGAAGCAAATAATCGAAGAATAATGCATTTTTGGCGAAAGATCGTCCTGTTGGCACCATAGACAAACACACGAACAATAATATATAACATATTCCAGTTCATAGAAATCAACCGAAAAGCCATCTGGAACGTTGGGTGTTCCATATGTTTAAGGCCTCTTAGAGCATATAAGGTTGGCTTGGCGACACGTACGGACTGCAAACAGTTTTTTGGTCAACTTTTACAATTAGAAACTTTCTAATGTAACCAAAGTAAAACCAACTGCAGAATAATTGTAAACTTAGAACTGTCAAATCCCTTGATATATGGAAGTAAGTACGTTGGGTAAACTGGTAGTCTCTCACCACACGTCTTAAAGAACACACACACAAAAATGTAACGAAAGGTGATATTGAAAAACCTAAACTGAACGAATATGTATGGGAAAACTGTCACAGAATACTGTGGGAAACTTCCTTAATTAAACTCGAAGCGAACCAGACCAAAATAAAAACAGAGGGATCTGTATTTGTTGTTAGCAATAGTAAAGCTATAGGCTAACAATGTATAGAACTAAAGACTATGGGGATTTATTTTATTATAAAATAAACTAATTAAAATAGCTTTTACAAGCTGCACGGCCAGTCAGAAGGCAGTTGCATTTTTACTGGCTGAGCTATTAGAAGGCATATTCCCTATATGATTGTTGTTTTTCCAGATGTTGTACCTACAGTCAGTCTGCTGGAGTTTCTTATTCTGTAAATTATTCTGGAAACATCGCTTCTGTTATCGTTGAAGGAAATCGACTACGTCAAGTCTGTTTTTTCTTCGTTGTGTCGTCTGTGTTTACATATATTCGAGTCTCCGGTAATTTGTGTTGTCGTCCTTATTTTTTGTGCAACTGTTCAAACACATAATGTTTTATTGTTAGGCCTATATTTTTTATATATATATATTTTGTGTCGTCTATCTGGGTAACACTGTCTGTCCGCCTTCCCAAAATTGTGTGTGTGTTGTATGTATGTTGTTTGTTGACAGCAGCTAATACATCGGTCCTTTTTTTTTATGTTTTTTTTTGCGACCCTGCAGCATTTATTTGCAAAGACGTACGTCCATAAAACGGTTCAGTTGACATTTATGAGAATTTCCAACTCATGTTTTGAAAATGGGTATGTTCTTTCACAAGTCGCTGTAATTAACTTATCTGGTGTTGAATGAATAGCTATTTTCTAAAGTAACCAGTTGGCTGCACAGCGGATAATCAAAATCAAACCGAGGCCATATTCTTGAGCGGCGGGGACCAGTGGGTCAGAGAGGTCAAATAACCCCTTAATATTCTGTGATAAAGGTCAAGTTCTCAAAAGACCTACTACATATGCCTAGAAGAACTAAGTAGAACACTCAGACTATTTATCAGAAAGTATTTCATTTGAACGTATGACTTCTTTTACGTATATAATAATCAACTAAACACATGAATAGAGATGATGGTTTATCGCGGTAAAACTTGACTGTTTGCTGGCTTTCAACGCACGTTCAGCTTACTAGAAGATTACTGACGTTTGCTTGCATTGATGCTGTTGCCCTATTTGACTGAGCTAATAAGAAATCCCACCACTATAATATTTGATGTCTGTTATTGGTTTGCAGACAGCTACGTTGCGTCAGACGTACATCACCCAATCATGTGCGTTGCAATTAAATACAGTGTTTTCAAGGGTATGGTGGCATAAAACATTTTGGCGATATCCCATCATCTCTACACACGAATTGTAATCTGTAAAGCTGTAAAATGCGTTACTCTTGACCCCTACTGACAACAGACAAGTTCCGCCGAACCTGGCCATTTCATACTTAAATATTTTGTTCCCTGAAAATGTAAATTTCTGGTGGGATTGTATTACGTCTTTTACTTGTACAGTAGACACGACTGCGTTGCTCACTTATTATTCATAACTGAATTATATTTTATAAACGTTTTAACCTGGCCGCGTTCCTTATCGTATTTGCTGTTACCAACGTAACAGATATTTAGGAAATTAATTAGAAGACTGTAGGAATTATATTATTGATTGATATACAGTTTTTGTAAAAAAAAGTAATTTGCTTGCATAAGTTTCTTTTTAGAATTAGTGCTTTGCTTATATACTACAACTAGAGCCCACGATCCTTCGCGAAAATAATCCTGCAACAGTTTGTTTCAATGCCTTATGTACACATATGCAGACCTGCTTCACTGTCAGTTATTGGCTGGTTTTAACTTTCAGCGTCTAGTGTTCTACCTGCAAATCACACGTGTAGTGTCGCAGTAACCTTGTTCCTGTTGGCACAGTCAAATGAGCCATGTCTGTGCAATAATATATTCTGCCAATAACCATGAAGCATAGCTTCATATGTACACATAAAGCATGGAAACAAAACTGTTGCAGAATTTTTTTCGCGAAAATTCGTGGGCTCTGACTACAAGATTTTTTCCCGGAATTAGTCTTTGCTTAGTGGTGTAATTTATTCTTTTCGAAATAGTTTTTGCTTTTTTTTTTCCGTAACATAATTTAAATTTTTTTCTGTTACCGGTTCTTCGCCTTTGCCGGAATTTAAAATTCGACTTTTCTGGTTATCAGATATTGACATGCGTAGTATATGTAGGTCGTTCGGGATAAAATGAGCACCAAAAATTTTACCTTTGAGAAATATCATAGCCGTTACTGCGTATGAATCAACACTAACTATAGTTGCCTTACAGTTTGTACGTTTGGCAGCGAAATTACGCTATATAGTTCCACGTATTTTCATATTCAAATACAACAATACTGATACAAAATCAATCGAAGTCAACATAATAGTTTTTTATGAAATTAATAAAATTTTTACCAAAAAAAAAATACAATAGATTCCCACTTATCTTACGCTCGCAAACATCAAGTGACGTGTCCAGAGAGGTTAGACATTTCCCGTTTTTAGCCGTTACTTGCGGAAAGACACGACTGGCTGAAAATAGAACTTAAGAATGGCATTTTTGAGTGCCTACTTTGTCCCGAACCGCCAATAGCTTAATTCAACGCTATATTTTATTGTTGTACGTGTATTGCAGTTTGTTTTACTCTTAACAATGTATGTAGTATTCAGTATACGTTTACGTGTTTGCGTGCTGTTCTGTGTATCTTGCGCACTTGAATATGAATGCAGTTCGTGGCAAACCGTATTTTTTTGTAATCACGTGGTAGCTACCTTTTAAGGAGCGAACAAGACGGTTTGCTGCGAAAGCTACCAGAAAACATCGGCGGCTGGTAAAAGCAGTTTCACGTCGCTCACTTCGTTTATTGCCCTGTCGTTTAATGTTCCTGCGCGCCCTGATGACTCAGCGCCACTTGGCTTGCTTACGCCGCTGGGGAAAGTAGCCCCTAAAGTAAGTCGCACTTTCGCATCTGTCCCGTTTTAATGTACGTTCTAAACTTAGGCCCGGTACACACTGAATTCCGTACCCAATTCAGTACAAGTAGCACTGCGACAGTGTGTACCGCAACTACGCTGGTTCCACACAGATAGAGCCCGTCCTATTTTTCATCGTAGTGCATGTTCATGCGCATGCGCAAAGCACAGTTTGTCACCGAGCATGTGAAGTACGCAAGTTGGGTTGCCAGTATCCTTTGAATAGAAGTATACAATTCTTGTTTTCTACTGAACACACGATCATCGGAGGTTTAAAGACCTAAGTAATACAAATAGTTTCACTTATTTGGCATACACGTGCAAGTCTTGTTATGGAAAAGTTTTCGGCAATTTTACTATTTTTATTTATGGAACATGAGAACCAATATCAGAAATATGTTTTTCTCCTTTATGCACCGAATAATAGAAGTAAACAATTATAGTGTGTACAGTACACAACACAGACGTAAAGCTACAGAATTCTGTTATGAAATTCCAGTCGACGTTTATGAACAGAATTAAGTAAAATATTGAGTAGAGAATTATGGATAGTGGAGTAGAGAATTATGGATAGTGTGTACTTGGCTTTACTGTTTTAGGTCTTTATGTTGTCGTTTCTAAAGTGCCAGAAAAAAAAGGGAAGATTTGTCACAGGAATATGCCTTCCCTCTCTTCCCAAAACTATATCATAAATATAATTAAATTTTTGTCTGAATTTCGTGAACTGAAATGAAATATATTACTGCAAATTTAACTAGTACTGATTTATATATTTATTTGCTATTTTCTTTAAAAAAAAAAAATTACACAAAGCTCCATCCCGTGCTGTAAACAAAAATCTTAAGCCTACGCCAGCAAAATGAGAACATGCCTCCCTTCCAAACTGAAATCTAAAGCAGTACAGTGAATAACATTCCCAGAGTTACTTACCATTACGGAATCCGTATTTATTTACATTGTAATGTGCGTTGTTAAAAAAAAAACTGGCTTTTGTATGTGGCCGAATGGTGCCGCTGGTGTGCGCGATTTCTCTTGGATATCTCATTTTCCTGCCCATTCGTTCCGCCGGGCGCTGCTCCATGCTCATCTCATGTAACTCTACGCCAGCGCTAAAAATCTCGCTGCTTTGTGTGCTGGCTAAAATATATTTACTAGTCAATTGAATTGTCAAGGTAACGAGCACAAGTATTACATTCTTCGTTTGTAACTTCGCGCATATTTTATGGCGCGAATAGTCTAATTTACTTCATCAAAGTGTAGCTCCCACACATTTCTTTAGCATTATCTCGCGTGTTGCACTAAACTGTCCACATTAACTCCGTAAAAACAACCTCGACAGGAAGACGGTATACTTTAGGAAAATATTTCTCCCAAAATGAGCAGAAACTTTTACGTAGAAATACCTCCCCCTCCCCCATTCCAATCCGTCGGGAAACGGCCTCCGTAGAGTAATCGGTTTTGCGCCGATGTACGGTGGAGGTCCTGGGTTCGAATCCGAGGTCGGGCGTGGGTGGTGTGTTGTCCCTTCGCCTCATTTCCCCCAGTTGGCTCTTAAGACCTCGTTGTTAAAGGGCCGTAAGAGCATCTCACCCTACCTTGACCCTCGGAAGCTGTTTTCCTTAAATCTAGACACTCCAATAAACGGATATATTGTTTATTCACGGTCATATTTACACTATGCATGGCCACTATAGTTCGTTTAAAAAATTAATAATTTTTAACGACATTACTTAGCATATAATGGAATGGATTATACTTGGCATAGATAGGGCCGGAAGTATCGTGGACATTATATTATTTGTCTTAAGATATTTTGCAAAAATGTAGGTATGTAATCAGGGCTTAAGAGGTCTGTGTACCGGATGTAACTGTCCATTTTTAGGTACGGAATTAGGGAGCGATAGAGGTCAGATTGGGACCGACCCCGTTGATAATGAAATTTGGATTGTCATGGCAGGGTTGCCAACAGCTTTTTAAAATATTGTCGCTAGACGACATATGACGATAAGTTTTGTCCAGTAAATATATATATATATATATATATATATATATATATATATATATATATATATATATATATATATATATATATATA
>PNEQ01127485.1:0-19225 GCA_003012365.1 Medauroidea extradentata | reverse complement strand
ATTTAAAGCAAATGTAACTTTTGACACGTTGCTGAGAAGAGAGAATGTGCGATAAACCTGTGCATGTTGACACTGACACTGAACGAATGAAACTGAAGAAACCAGCCGTATTCTAACGGTAGTAATTAAGATACACAAATGATTCGGCAACTTCAGCTTTCTGCTAGCCGATGAAATATGGACGAGACCAAGACAGAGGATAGCTACCATTCACTAAGGATGCTGCGACATTGCAAGTTGATGTCGACTCGTCACTAATTTGTGGCTCGGTCAACCTCAGTTATTCTTATCTCTCGCTAGATAACAATGTTCGCTTTCTCGCTACGTGGGGTGTAACATTTTAGCCGCTGAACTGTACTTCGAAAATCCTCAGTGAAGGGTGGTTCGTCGCAGTAAACATAGGTGAAGGCTGCCATCTTCGAATTCATAAGTTCTGTACAGGGAGATTTATCTCCATATTCCGCCTGACGTAGCGCAGACATTACCTTCTTAAGTTGGGGTATCAGTCGCCATATTGGATTGTTTCATTTTTTTTCTTTTTTTTTTTTTTCTTAGAAGAAAAGTGTGAAGTTCGCGCTTACAGCGTGTGTTATATTTACCTTGCCCTTCAATACAAGCATCTCATTTGAACTTGTAACGTATATTTAGGCCTCTTATTCATGCGAGAAAATTAATAATAAACACATTTACTTAGTGCGGCCTAAATATACGTTAAATAGTTCAACTGCTATGCTTGTATTGTAGCGCAAGATAGAATTCACGCTGTAATTGGAGATTTCTCTCCTCAGAATTTAAAAATAAGCTAAAAATAAAATAAACCAAATTGGGTACTGATACAACACCTTAAATGTTATATAATTGTTACACCTTTACTACCAATTTTTTCCTTTTAAATTTTTGTAATATTTGATTAGTAACATTCAAAGGGAATCAAGTTGTATTTCCTTCCTGGTGGTCATAGTTACAGGATAACAAATAGTAGTCAAGCATGCTATATACTGAGCTATGCCCTCTACCTTGTCCATGCCTGAAACACAACAGAAAATGTGTTGGTCAATTTAAAAGCAGATGTTCCGTTATTCTAAACTGGCGAACACTGATTCCTCTTAAGGTGGTATCGCACCCCGCATGTCTAGTTTTCCATTTATAATTCGTAATCATATTTTCATTCAATTAACTTTATATATATACGCTTTTACATCAAGCAAATGCTTTCCTTATTAGTCACTGATTTTATATAGGCCTACACATTACCCGATAACTCTGAAAAGGCGAGAATATATACATAATTAGAAAAAGTAGCCTATATGACAAATCGCGTCATCAATATTAGTCAGATATTATAAATTAGCTTATAGTAATGTAATATATTGAACTACACCGCGATAATGATGCATTTTAATATGTGATTGTAAACTACGTAACAATACAAAATACGTGTATTCCAACTCGGCGTGTGATGCTCCACCCTAAACGGGGGAAAACGCACAGTTAGTGGCGCTGTCGGACGCGGGGGAGGGCTGACTCAGGGGGATAGGTCGTCGACCAGCTTCCAAGCCCGAGGATCGATCACGTCGGTTCTCCCTCTCTCCAAGATGCTTCGTCCTCCTGACTCAGACATTTGCCCTTGCTCCAGGGAACCAGCTGCATTCATTCTCTTGTCCCGACATTGAACCACTTTCTTGCCAGAACAACTGTCTCGATGACATCTATCGGGCGCGAGCTAGCCATGCTCCTAACTTCAAGTACGTTATTTGACCAGCTTGACAGAGAACAGCGCCTCGTCGACTTGCCAATGGGGACGTGTGTATACAACGTGTATGTAAAACGTACCGACACATTTTGTGTTAGGCTAATCCAGGGGTCGAAGTAGTTCCATGAAATAGGTCTAATTCAAATGCCAAAAGCGGCAGACACTTTCAAAATTTGAGAAAAATGTGCAATTTGGTGCTGTGTATCGGGAACTCTTCAATGTTATGGTTACTAATTTTCAAACAGTAATATTTAATTAATAAGTAAAATGAATTATTTGAGCATACCCTCAATCGTGTTGAATGTTTTCATAGCGATGTAGCATTCTTGTTTGTTGGTTACCATTGTAACTTACAGCCAGTAAGCTTACACGCCACGAGAAAGCTGTCAAAGGAAATGTGCTATGGAATACCAAGGAAAAATCCTCTCCCTAACAACAATATTTGATTTACTAACATTTGTAGCTCAGAATTACACTGTATCTAGAATGGTTTACCGTTGTACGTATATACTTTTTGAGACATGGAGCCTCCATTTAACCTTTCCACTAGTGCATGGACAACTGAATGCGTTCATGATATTAAGAAAATATACGAACACCATTTACGTATACATTTTGTACGTTACTTGTAAATTTGGTTCTGCATTGATTAGTTTCCGAGAATGCTTATTTTATGTTATCTCCCGAGCTAAAGTACTAGTTTTCTCTTCCTTTATACTATTTTAACTCTTGGTAGTTTTTTTCCTTCCAGTAAGTGATCCTTCCGAGGCTTGTAAGAGACAAGGTTAAGGGGACAGTTGATAACTGAAATTTATTAATTTGCAGGAGTAAAACGTTACAGCTTAATTATTAAAACTCTGTGTACGCTAAAGCACAAAGGGAGAGTGTGTGGTTTACTTAAGCCAGTATTGATAGAATGCCTGCGTTAATCAGCCCGGTAGAAATGTCCGGAATAGAATAGTGATCGATTATTTTGGATTCTTTCAGATGTCGTAACATAACTTCGAGCACACAACTGCCTGTGACGTCAGAAATTCTATCAGTACGTATTTTGTGCTCTAGTTGAACCTTATGAGGTGAAACTAGAACACTTTTTTCTAAGAAACTTCTCAACGTGTTTCTAATGTGCGCATTTACGAAAAGAACAAACCCTTAAAACGACATCGGAAAGGTAATTTCAAAACATCACGTTAATTAGAAAGACCATTTCGGAGCCCCTTAATATGCCTAAAAAAACGGCTGTTTCAATATATTATAACTAAACAACTACGCACGAGATTCGCGTGAATCTACAATAGAGATGTGTAATGGACTTAGCTTAAAACTTTCCACCAATAAAAAGATGGGGTCATCAGTGAAAGTGTCAATCAGGCAAGTGTTCTACGATACCACTGTACGCCGTTTCCGTGTCTTGCGGTAGAGGCGATACCGCACCAGAAGAGCCGGTCAACGTCGCCCTTGGCACCGTGCATCACTCACACATTCAGCATTTATTTAAAGTACACAACTTTTTCACCGTTAGCTTTTCTGATATTAGATTACGTAGCACGTGGAATGATGTTTACCTTTGAATTAGTTCGTTTAAGTAAGTCAACTGGTTTTCACTATTTGCATGGCAGCGTAACATGCAATTTTTTACTTTGACGTACCATTATGTGAAAAATGCGAGCTAAAATTATTTCGTAAGAGTGCTCGCAGGTATCGTCTACAAAACTAATACTATTTCGTAAAGGTATACACTTTTGATTTTAAACACACTTGTATACCCTTAAAGAGTAAGTGGACCTTAAGTTACTCTCCTTTTTTTACGCCTGAGGCACGTAAATGGTGAAGGCAAATAAGTCGAATATAACACGGCCGTCAAACACCTCATCGCCTCTAGGCGCTAAGGACTAAACTGGCGCGCAGTGTTTTCGTAGAAACAGTTTTTCAACGGGACTCCAAGCGATAACCCTGTTATTTTATTTATGGAAAGTATGTGGTGAAGTCCAATGCAGTTTTCTGTGATTTTGTTTCACGATTACGGTTGATATTTTCTCAGCTACAAAAACGTGGAAAAGATTTTTTTTTTTTTTTTTTTTAGGAGCTTGGTAATTATATTTTTAATTAGCGGCTGGTATTTTAGGGACAAAGTGTGTCTTCTTTGCGTAGATAAATATGTTTGAAATATTTTTAATAATCATACAAGGAAAAGTACTTTCCGTAATACACTACAGCACGGTTTACGCGTTAGGTTCATTAACTTTAAGTCCTTGTTTTCGGGAGAGAGAAGAGAAGGTTTGAAAGGTAGAAGAATACATTAAAGTTCAGTCTGAATTTTTGTTTCAAATTTTTCACGAAAGGAAAGCGGAAAACCTCCGGCTTGGCGCTTCCCCTCTCACCCAGAATGGAAGGGTTACGTATACAGTCGTGGTATCATCAGCGCTGCGAAGTGATAGTGAAGAGCGCTAGTGAAGGGGCTGCGTGATGGCGCGGCATCGAGCGATGCACCGCGGAGATAATCGTCTCCTGCAGACGAAGAGGAATGGCAGAGTCACACTCGGCCGACGTCGTGCACAAGTAGGTCGCCACCTCGGCGCACTGCGGAACTTGCCGCCCGTCTCGTCGCGTCGCCGTCCAAATAAATCACCCCGGGGAATTCTGTTTTTACCCCGGAGATGCTTCAAGTGAGAGGCGGTGGGCGAGTCTTCCTTATTTTTACCTCCGTCTTCGTAAAGGCTTCCGTTACGAAGAGAAAAACGTAATAAAAAGTTGCCAGATGCATTAAAAAATTTATTTCCTGAGTGGTCCGCGGCTACATCCGGCTTCTATTTTAAGAGTGTAAGATACGTTAACGGACACAAATAACCAAGAAAGTTCCAGAGTTTGGAAGTCAATGTACAAACTTTAAATAAGAGCAATGCTAGATAACAGTTTTACCAACTTTATGATCAAATATTTCATGAGAGTGACGTGTGCATTTAACATAATGGTTAATCTTTGTCCTCTGAGCCGAAATCAAATATACTAAATTTCTTCGTCAGAGATGTCAGGCGAATCCTCTTCCACCCACCCAAATTAAGCTGCGGGTTTTACATATCGATTTCTATGAAACCTGTAGTCGTCAATCCATTAAACATTGACTGACGTAACCCCCACTCGTAATATTTCCAACACTTGTGCATATTTGTGACACTGGTGTAATTCAAGTCCTTATTTATCAGGCACGTGTTTGTAGTGCATAAATGACTGCTCAGGAAATGCGTAAACATGTGCTTAATATACTAAATAAACGCGCGTGTTAGAAGAATTAGAATATGTTCGGAGGTAAAATTGGTTTGCAATATATTTACCAGGTGCTATTGATTTCTGAGTATATATGGTATTAGAATTCAAATGGGGATTTATTCCGTAGCTGTTCAGACCCGCCGTGCGTACAGGCATATTAAAATCACACAGTAAAACGTGCAGCGTTTGTTTTACAGGTACCAGCCGTTAAAACTTAACATTATATTTCATGTCGGAAACCCTCCTGGGCGCACCTTTAATGGGAAGGATTTATGCATTTTTCATCATAGTTCTTGTTTCTGATTAATTTATGAAAATTTGAGTTTCTTAAACCATAAGATATTATATGCCGATACAATTTCTGACCTCACAAGCTATTCTATGCTAGTTCTGTTACGGTAACTAAACCGTCCAAAGTTATTACTATTCTACTCTGGACGTTTCTACATGATAGACTAATGCAGGCAATCCGTCAATACCAATATTATTAATGCAGCGGGAATTAATAATTATTTTAATTAATTTTATTTTTAAAAACTACATTCGAGTTGACATTGTATCCCTTTTCCTTAAGAGGTAGCCGTATAATTCGATTAGATTCGAATACGCCGTCTGTGATAGTTCCTGTTGCATCCAGTTATTGCATTTTGAAGGCGGTGTGAAAACCCCTATTATGACGATATTGGAGGGCTTCGAAGTACAGTAGTAGGCTTTACAGGTTGGCGTCTGACCAGGAAATCCGGAAAATATCAGGGAAAAGTCAGGAAATTTCGCAAATAGTCTGGGGAAAATAAATAGTATTAGTTCCTGCAACAGCAAAGGAGCTCAAATATCTAGGGATATATATATATATTTTTTTTTGACTCGCAGTAGTACGTATATCGTACATATTATTTACGGAATCACGTACATTTTTAGGCATTTCCTTTGTACCGTCTTGAAATCGTCGAATATATACAGGATGTAAATGAAAGTATGTTACAAACTTCGTGTGGTGATTCCTTGTCGAAAATGAAGTATAGTTACGTAAGACGACTTTTCGCTTAGCCCACTTCGTAAGGGAGCAATACGCCCTCGAAAAACGAATTTCAAACTAGTTTATTGGTACAAAATCGTAAACAACATAACGTTAAATCATAATTCGCCGGATACTGTGTTCTGCAAACACTTATCGACAGTCCGTGAAAAATGTGTTTCGAAAAACTTACACAGTCATCAAAATAATGGGGGTGATCACCCCCTTTCCGGCTTAGACGTTGGTGCCATCAGATTTTATGGACATGCAATGCTATAATTTGTATCAAGAGATACAGGATAAAATCTGAACTCATCATCATAATTTAATGGGACTTTTTTGCCGAGTCTGTTTATACAGTATTAACTAGTAGTATAGTTCATTTTCGAGTAAAAAATGAAAAACTGTTATTAGAAAAATAAGGGCTTGTAACCACAAAACCGACTAAAAATGAAATATATTTTTTATAATTATCAAATTAAAAATATCCAGAGCTAGGCTATATTATAACCGAACTTCAAAAATACTCGTGTTTTGATTTGAAATTAATTTTAACATCCGTAAACCTCTGTACGGAAGGTTTTCGGATAGTCAAATAATTTTCATATAAAATCTTAAGTATTTTTAAAATAATTTTTATTAAAACTCTGGGTATTATTATATGAGGCGTAAACAGAACGTGAACGCCTCAACTGATCCTGTAGGCGCAAGTCAAGGATTTTCCTCGCCGATAGCTTGTTTCTACGAGACGTTCAGGGGTGACCCTATCATTTTATGTCGTAAAGATGTACTGTACACGCCTGTATCCTTGTAAAAGTTATGTGCCATTATTTCATACATAAAAAAATGGAACGCAAAAATCACCCATTTTCGCCATTTTGGGACGCGATAAAATTTTCTTCGAGTTTACTGGAAGACGTGAATAAGCAAATACCACTTTGGTTACGTACTTTTGTAATAAACTTTTATCGGCCGAAACTCTGCACACCTCTTTGGCTTCCTACCTAGACTGCCGAACGATGTGCAGTGCTTCGGCACTTGTCAAAAACTGCTCTGCTCATCTTCAAATTCATCTTTCTTTCTTCTGTACAAGTTTTATCTCAATTTCCCGCACGACATGTCACAGGTATTATCTTCCTCAGCGTTATTAACTTGTACTTTGACTACCTGTGATCTTTGAAAGAACTGTGCAATGGGAGTGCATGACTGGATTCAGTTTCTTGGACGTACTCCATTGCAAATTGAATGACTGTCGAAGAAAACTAATCAAATAAAAGAAAATCATAAAATAAGCAGAGTATGCTTTAGTCAGCAAGATACATACACAACATGAAATTCCAAAATGGAATCGGGTCAAATAAAAACCAGTAACAAGATAATAAATGAAAATAATAACAAATAAAATAAAAAAAAACAAGTAACATGCGACACAACGATGAGACGAAACAAAAAACACAGTAGATATCAGGCACTAACAGAAAAATAACAAAAAGACACAACAAAGAGACGAGACAAAACGCAACAGATAACAGACATAAACAGAAAATACAAACGACACAATGAAGAGACGAAACAGAACACAGTAGTTTTCCAGACAGACAGTTTTACGACGTTTCGGGAACTGGAATCTGTTCCCGTCATCAGGTAGACACACAGGGTTCAGGAACACGGGTGCAACTGATTTCATTTTGGAATTTCATGTTGTCTATGTATCTTGCTGACTAAAGCATACTCTGCTTATTTTATGATTTTCTTTTATTTGTTTAGTTTTCTTTGACAGTCATTCAATATGCAATGGAGTACGTCCAAGAAACTGAATCCAGTCTTGACTACCTGTGTTAATTTTTGACGAGTGACTTTCCGAAGACAACAAGTCAATTTATTCCGGCTGATGGACACAGATATAGTTTAAGCAATACTAGTCAAGGAATGCAAAATGTATACAATAGCGGATCTATGCATCCTTCTTTGTTTTTTTTCCTAAAACATCTGTTATAAACAAAAGTTCCGTTATTACAAAATGGGAGTTACTAATCTCCCTTATGGTGGGGTGAGTGTTAGTGGTGCTGAAACGAGCGTGCGGGAATGTTCTCGTGATACGCTGTCGACAGTGATTGGCCACGGGACAGCTCCAAGGTGCTCGATCAGGCACGTCGTCACGCGAGCACTTTGTCCGCGGACACAACAAGCGTACTCGGCGAGTCAATACAGAATGTGACATGGGCGGCGCCTGGCTTTACTATTTTCTTTGTTTATAGGGATATCATTAACATTGTTTCTGTCTTCTGACATCGTTACTTGTAATAAGGGTACGACTATACAGCTCGTGATTGGAATAGCCTGTCTTCGGCGAATTAATTGTAAGTGCGTCTACATGTCTACATTCTTATGTATGGCATTTCACACGCGTGGTCTGAAATGGTTTCCAAGGTGGGCTTGTTAGCCATTTTGTTGTTACTAATCATTCGGAGAAATTCATTATTTTAATTGAGTCAAATGATCGAAGATTTTAAATAAATGTACTTTTACAAATAAAAATTAAATTGCCAATTTATAAAACCCCCGACTGTAAGTTGGTGAGTAGTTGGGTATCTTACAGATTCCAGATGTTGCTGCAGCTTCAGGTCAAGGTAACAGTGTTATCCCAATATAATTAAAGTTAGGGGATACTAAATTTCGTATCGATCAGACCAGTAAAGAAAAGAACTGATGTTCTTCAAACGGCTGAACAGATTTTCGAAGTTAACAAATACTTAGTTTATCCGCACTTCAGTCGCTGCCACAGGTATTGAAGTTTTTTTCCTCCGATTACGTTAGAATAGTTGTGAATTGTAATGAGGGTGGTCTGTGAAAGTTGCATCCATTTAAAATTGTAATAAATACAGTCTCTGTAGGTTAGTTTATATGTAACTGAACGGTTTGAAGTTCGCACAGGACATGACCTACGGTATTCATAAACGATTCTTTAAACGATTCTTGCGATGGATCGTAACACAAAAGTTTTTTTTGGACATGCGTCATTGCGAGCGAATGTTGCCGTATTGCAGAAACACTCACAATAAAACAAAAACAAAAAAACAAAGGAAGAAAAGCCATTAAGCTGTAGTCAACAGGCATCAAACATACAGATACTTCCTGAAAGCAGGAGAGCAGCAGCATTGTCATTGGCTAAGCTACATGTAGGCATTTTTCCTATATAAGACCCTTGTTTTCCCAGATGTCACAGTCAGTCTGCTGGAGTTCCTTAGGCTGTCTGAAGACGGGAACAGATACCAGTTCCTGAAACGTCTCATCTGTTGTCTTGAGAAACCTGCTATTTTTTCGCCTGTTTTTTTTTGTGTAGTGTCTTGCCTGTGTTCACATCCATTCGTGTCTCTCGTTATTTGTGGTGTCGTTCACCCATTTGGTGCCATTTTCACACACCCCATTTTTGTTGTTTTTAATAATTTTTTCTTCTGTCTTTTGTTGTTTTTTCTGGCGTCTTCCTCCAGTCGATTATATTCCACTTAGGAATTATTATTTTTTGGTTGTTCGTATATATATTTGTTGTTCTTGTGTCGTCTTCTGGGATATGACTCCTTTAAGGCATTATCTGTATGTTTTATGTGTGTTGACTATCTCTTACTGTCTATTCATCGTTTTTTTTATTGTGGGTGTTTCTGCAATACGGCAACATTCGCCCGCAGTGGCGTATGTCCAAAAAACTGTTATGTTACATCGTGTTATAAAAAATCCTTTGTTTGACTAAAATATTACACATGACCCCGTTACGTTTAAATTTGAAAATGAGACTCATGCGAGATGACGACGAAATCGTACTTTCAAGGCGTCACGCAATTTATAAATATTATTTTCATTCTTTTTAACATAGCTGAAAACGTCGTAGTCAGTCTGTTGTTTAAGGGACATACATTGTGTAGTATTTAAGAGTATTGTTCAATAAATTCCCCGAACTGCTACGGTCACGACGAAACTATTGCATACCAGTTCACTGACTTGCCTGTACAAACGAAACTGTTTTGCATGCGCGGGCATACGTCGTCTATACATCTTCATATATTATTTTTTCAAGCGCACAAACATGTTTATCCCAGGCCATATAGTAGTTCGCCATGCATCTCTCCCTATCTGCGACTGAAATGTGTTGCAGCGAGTTTCGATTGTTCGGTTTTTAACGAAGCTACTTAGCGTGCAGTAACTTGGTGTATCTACGAAACACACATACATTAAAAGTATGTCGCTATACGGTTAAAATTCAGCATGCGTTTTGGAAACATAATTTTCGGGTCTCGCTAAATGGCTAAATTCGTATTTTCCAATATATGTAAAATACCAACGAAATTCGAAAGTCACACAGGTAGAAACGTGCGTTCAACTTTACACCATCCTTTCAACGAATGAAATGATAGAAAATCTTATGAGAAAAGTAATAATAGTAAACTACTGCACGCGAATAAAGTCGCTTGCGCGCAGAGGTGATTACTACATACACTTGTCGTCGGCGCCCGTAGCACTCGAACGATTTCAAGCCTCGCGTACACGTGCACTGTATATCTATACTCTATAGGTAGGTGCAGGAAAATTTCGCGAATTCAATGACACGCATGCTATAATCCAATGTTCTATGAGTTCTCAAGCCCCATCTATTTGTTCGTTGTCTGCTGTTTCACTGAAAAGCAGCTGATAGAAAAATGTTTGGCGTTTAAGTATATGCTTAGGATAGTTGGTTCTAACTTGCAGGTCATTGTATTCGCAAAATTTATATGTCCCTATCTATAGGTGTTCGGGATAAAGTGAGCACTTTCGAAAGCTAGTTACTTTTTTTTTTTGTTTCAGATTGTTTATGGTTCCATACCACTTTTTAATAAACAAATCAACCTATATACTTAACAATCAAAGTGTATAGATTATATCCAACTGAAAAGTTACTATTGGAGATCACAGTTAATATTATTTTTAAATTATTGTTCTAGACAGTATGGCCTTCGAAAGTGCTGAGTTTATCGCGAACGGCGTAAAGGGATGCATTTGGACAAATAAAAATAGCACGGATATAGGGCTGAATGTGTGGATACAGTTTTCGGGGCAAGCAGACGGGGCGGGTTCAAGCTGCAAGAAAGTAGTTTTACCGCGTGGAAAATGTTCGAACTGAGCCCATAGCAGATGTTCCCATTGCGGAGGGCGGCACAGTAGTTTGTTATCAGAGAATGTTTCCGCACACTGGCCTTGGTATCTCCAGATGTCCCCTCAGGAATCCCTGTTTTTTTTTATACATTCCACATACACCGTTCATGATACATCTGCCAACCCGCCGCGTCAATTTGTACGTGTTTTCGTATGGAAATGTAAACGTCTGCTGAAGTTACTCGTTACGTTAATACCTATCTAAACTGAAGTGTATTGTTTGGCGGAGAGACACCATTGTAGCGAATGTTGCTGAAGCGCAGACAACCCACAGTTACCCAAAAAGACAAAGCACGAGGAAATAAGCGAAAAAACGGAAGAAACAAACCTGGGAAGTCAGTCGATGCTGGAGTTCCTCAGATTGTTCTTGTGCTTGAAGACTGGAACAGCTACCAGTTCCCGAAATGTCGAATCTGTTGTTGTTAAGTCCTGAGCTTTGCTCCTCGTATTTGTGGTCGAAACAATATTCCAAGAGCGGTAAAACGCCGAAGTAAAATAAATGTGATTAACTTCACATTGTAGTCTTTAAATTTGACACTTACTCATGGAATCAGCGGTATTTTTTTTTTTTTTTTGAGAATGAGCGAACCATGTGTCAGTTACTTACCAGAGTTAACTGGCGCAATAGTTCAATGCCATCAGCTAGTAGCGCAAAGGAAAATACCGGTAGTATAAAGTCAAGCTCTGCTATTTCAGCAGTTCCAAAAGGAATCTACGGATGTCTTGTTAAAATCTTATTTGCCACTTACAGTAACCACGCTAGATAACAAGGATAACATGCCAGAGATTAAGACAGCTCCTGCAAACGAAATAAGGCGCGAGTGAGTTGAGAGATTTTGGTCAGCGCTGGTGAGGGGTGACATGAGGTGGGTATGGAGCAGCGCCGGAATGAAAGAAAAGGGGGGAGGAGATCCCAAAGAAAACCCGCCAACCAACGGCATCATCCGGCACGATTCCCACATGCGAAAATTCGGGGACCAACCCCGTCGGGAATCGAACCCAGACTGCCTTGGTGGGAGGAGAATGCTCTGACCATTCGGCCACCGCGGCCCTTAAGGCATCTGCGGTACAAATACGTCTAAAATCCAGGATTCCCGTATCTGAATCAGCAAAGTAGCCTATTTATATAGAAACTTTTGTGACAAAAATTCTACTTCCTTCTAAGTTCAGAAAAAACATGCCCCAGAAGTAACATAAGGATCACAACTGCAGACCAGCATTCACGGACCACAGTGGAAGGTTGTCGCAGAGCAAATTGTTGCATTCCATCAAACCCTGCTTCAGTTACAAAGGTGGCAAAGTTTGTATAATGAAATGGTTGGACAAACCGAACAAACGTTGTTGAGAAAACGTGTCTGTAAATGTATCTTAATTCATGAAATCGGTCAAACATTTTGGAAGGCAGTGTGTTCAGTCTTGAACTTTGCTCCTTGTGTTTGTGGTTCCATCTCAACTGTATACTGGGTGTTACAAAAAGGTACGGCCAAACTTTCAGGAAACATTCCACACACCCAAAGGAAGAAAATATGGGGTATGTACCTATGTCCGGAAAGTTTAATTACCATGGTAGAGCTCAATTTCTTACATCTCGATAAATGTCTTCGTAAATAACACTTCGTAGAGAAAATGTCCCAAATACCAAATGGGTGGTTATTTACAATATACTTTACTTCCTAGGTTCACCGCCAGGTGGGCCACTTGACGGAAGGTAATCTGGACTGCATTGCTTGTGTTGACATTTAACGAGATGTAAGGAATTGAGCTCTAACATGGAAACTAAGCGTTTCCGGACATATGTTCACATCACAGATTTTCTTCCTTTGGGTGTGTGGAATGTTTCCTGAAAGTTTGGCCGTACCTTTTTGTAACATCCTGTAAGGAATTGTAACAAGCAAGAAAGTAAAAATGAAGGTAAACCAGAAGCAACGATTTATCTTGGTATTTCTAAAGGATTTACATATTTAATGAAGAATTATTAGCATATTAATAAAGGCTAATCATGATTAAACAGTGTCGAAGGTAGCCAACTATTATCTTCTGCGTTACATTTGTTGTGTATTCTTGTCTACAACTATTTCTGTCGCTGTGTTCATTTGTGCCAACCTCGTTGTCTTTGTCTAGATTGTCGACAGTTTCATACACCATGTTTGGTCCTTGTCTGTTTGATTTTCGCTTTTTGGCTTCCATTACGTACCGACTATATACTGTTTTGTAATTATTTGGACGTTTGTTGACTACAACATATCAGGCTTTCCTGTGTTTGCTTATTTTATCGAAATTTTAGTCCTTTTATGTGTGTTTGTGTGGTTTCCCGCGACACGACAACATTCGCTAGTAGCGACATCTATCCAACAATACACTTCAGTGTCGTACACCCTCATTCAATGATCAACGTCAGTGCTACGCCCCGGATATACATTGACTAGGAGTAAACATTGAATGAATTTCTGAAAAAAGTATTGAACTTAAGGCGGCAGTTTTCTAGATTTATTGATTTTGTTTGCTTGTAACTAATCGTTAATTACTTAATTTTGAAATTTAGAGCCAGTAGTGTCATAGAGCACTTAACAGAATTTTGTAAGCCTAAGAGCTGGCTTAGATGTACAGTAAATAATTAGTTTATCTCCAACTACGGTTACGAAGATCAAAACAATAATGATCTCAACATAACCGTTAACACATTCTCTAATTCCTACGTAGCTATATTTTTAAATAATTAAAAGAGTAGTTATATTATGGAGAAATTTAATAAAAACACGTTTTTAACTATACAGTCCCCCTAAGATGTTATGATACATGAGTACAAAAATATTCTTAAGAGGTCTTTGTAAGTTAGTATGAATAAAACAAAGTAAAAAAAAAAACCATGTAAAATTTTACTGAGGTAGCGTATTCCTTTGGCATAACCTCTTGCTCAGAAATTAAATGTAACGATATATCGGCATCATCAATTAATTTGAAATTTTTCATGCCAGCGAGCGAACTGTTTGGTAAAAATGATTTTAATATGTTTTTTTTAATGACGTCTAAAATATTGTTGCCTTGAATTGTTTTTATAGTATGGGAGTTTTCACGTTTTATTTTGTTTATGTATATCTTGACTACAGCCAAACTCGGCTTATATTTGTTGTATAGTTTTTCGTGTATCATTCCTGTTTTTCTTGGACGACACGTATGTTCATAATACTCCGTATTCATATCTCACGTCCATTGCAATAATCTTCCGAAGACATTGTGTTCATTTAAATTTTTGTACCCCCTGGTCTTACATGGGAATCGAACTTAACGACGTTTTGCGACATCCCTACAAGCTATCAGTCGCGTATTTCGGACATTCTAGACAAGCGGAAAATAGGCGTCAGTGTCAGCGAAAGGAAATTTGAATTGAGTAGGGACGTAAGCCGTAAATTATACAAAATTACCGTACAAGTAGGCCTACAGAGAAAGCAGTGCGTTTGGCAACGCTGTGTGGGAGAAAAGTACACGCGCGCATACACACACGACTTAATAATTGCATTTACGGTCCTGTTCTGCTTCTTAGCTGTGGTTGTTACGAGTATAGTTTTGCTTCTCTGAAGATAACTTCTTTTTCTTCCCCATCGTGTCTTTTTTGTGTTCCGTAAATTATTTTCCTGCATTTATTTTACTTTTATATTGCATTTTTTTACGCTTTACTTTTATAACGCTTTCCTCCTCCCTCCATCGCTCTCATTTTTTATTTATTTTCCCCGCGTTTCATCTCGGAGCATCTCCGCCTCGTTAATTTAATTTGCAATTTCTGATTCTCTCATTCTCTCGCCAAGACTGTTGCAAGTCTTCATTCTTCCAATGATGTAGCTTTGCATGGTATGTATTACATACGTATTGAATCTATAAAAGTAATGAGATTTTGCTCTCAGAAATTGAAAGTTGTTGTGAGTACTTCGCATCGCACTGCGTCTTTCAGTCGGCGTGTTTTTTTATACAGTAAATAATGGAAGATAACGAGACGTGTCCGAAAAGTGTGAACAACAATCTTGGTGTAATAAGTTGCACATGATATTTAACAGAATGAGTATAATTCCAAGAAAAGGTATATCTCCTCGGAACTTTTTTTATAAACATAATTGTTTCCTCTCAGAAGAAGGAAGAACGGGGCTGCCGACAAAGAGAACCACTTTAGCACTTCATTGTTCATTCATGTTGTCATAAGCGGTGAGGAATAGTTGGGCATGGAGAGACAAGTCATAGTTCTGTGGATAGTCAAGCTTATCTGTCAGACTTCGCAGTTAAGGGCATTCGTCCGTCAAGGGTTTGATAAAAAATTGATGATTTTTGCATTGCAAAGCAATTAGAGATTAATTTACAGTAGACTGACAAAATTTTTTTTTTACGAAATTGTGACCTTTTTTTCTGAGTTGTCTTCATTCCAGCTAGGCTGAACTTTACCCAACAAATATAACACTAGGCAAGCACAAGAGAAATTCCACAAAATGAACTGCAGTAGTGAGGGTTACAAATTTGTATTATTAATCAAATTTAAACGGAGATATTGTCTCATTCCACAAACCTAATAACAGTGCAAGACGACGTGGGGTCCCGATAAAATATACACCAAGTAAACATAATTAAGGGGCCTCACTACCTGTCCTTCAAATGCGTTGCAGCGAGTTGCTGCGGCTATATTTTTTGTGACAAAACTATTTAACGTCCATTGTATCTGTATATCTACGAAAAGAACACACACTTCAAACTATTTCGCTATAGTTTTGAAAATTCGGCGCGTTTGTCAGAAACATAATTTTCGAGCCCCTCAAAACGGCCAAAAAATGGCTTTTCCGTATCTATAATATTAACAACCGGATTCGAAAAAACGCAACTATAAAAACAAACGCTAGTCTTTGAACTGCGCTGCCCACGAATAAAATAATATGGTCACAGCTTAAAAGTCCCATAGAATAAAAAGATAATCGTAAAGCACTGCACGCCATATGAGGGGCTTGCGCGGAGAGGCGATAATACATTACACATGTCGGTTAGTGGCAGCCTTACCGCTCCTGCCTTACACAAACGCTGTATATTTAGAGAGGCCCCTTAAAGTTGAAGCTGGTGATCAAAGCCTACGCCGTCTGCCTTCAACGTTAACTGCTGGACGATTCGAGCGCACATAAATCACGTACTATTGCTACAAACCAATGTTTAGAGTTAGGTTACACACAATCAATTTATATACACTAAGGTTATTGCAGAAAACACGAGCAGTAAATACAAAACTTTAAACGACCAATATGTTCAGATTACTCGTCTAAATTTTACAAGATATTACAATGCCTAAACAAAACAATCCACACATAAATTGCAGTGGCTTAAATGAAGTATCATTAATATAGCTTAAGACAGTCAAAGTTGGGATTCATGACTACGTTATAATGTTGAGACAGTTTTGCAAGACGAATAAAAATTCAAGGACCCATCGGGTATGCAAAACTGACTCAAGCATTTAATAATTGCCAAAATTCGAGACATAGTAAACTTCAACAGCTAGATTGACAACAAAATGCCTTACCGAAGGCACGGCGAACTAGTCAAAGCTTGCGTGCGCGCACACAACTACATCCTTTACCGGATATTAAATTCAATAAAAAAGCGAAACAAATTGCACGACGAACATTACATAACTAACAAGTATTTAAATCAAAAAGTAATTTTTAAGGCGGGCCAAAACCGAATTTAGAAAAAGACGAACCCTCAATAAATAGCTATATGAAATCTTACCGCTCTCAGTTCGCCGCCATTGAACCAAGTGTCCTATACCTCTCCGCGAGGAAAGTGTTTTCAATTACATCTGGCCTCAACAAAATACCAAAACTAGGTGTGCGAGTCCACAGTCAAACTCACCCGACCAGCAATTACGGCAAAGCCTACTGCGCAAGCCCAATGAATAGAAGAGGTATCAGAAGCCGGGCAAATACACTCCATAGAACAAAATAGAATATTTCCCGCTGACGTCGCTGGGAGCCCTCACAGTTACTTTAATTGCACTGTCTTAGAATTACAGGTCTGGACACTCGCCTATCTACCAATGCTATTGTGTTGACCCTGTTATGACTGAAAGCGCCACTAGCAATGAAGTGTTGTTTTAACATTGCTGTATAGGGTCGTACTAGCAGTTCTCCTAGCAGCTCCGACACGAGTTTGCTTCTTGTAGTCCCATTTACGCAATGTTAAAACAACCCCAGAGTGCCAGTGGCACCAATCAGTCATAACGGGGTCAATTTTCAACTTAAAAGAGTCCAGACCTGTTCTTCTATGGCCGTGCTTTAATTGTTTTAAGCACTGTACGACACACAACAAATATCAGAAACTACAAAAAAAATAGGCTGTGTGACTTTGTAGGCTATCTCGTAACGTGTGATACATTGATTGGCCTGAAACCATTTTCGAAAGTAATGTCTAAATAGATTCAGTGTAATTGCTATTTGATTTTTTAGTGTAATGTTGCCTGTCTATAATATAAATTTCGTGTCCCAATTTATGTTATAAAGAGTCGTGGCCGTCTGCGCAGGCCGGCGAACGGTGTTCAGAGCTTCGGCTGTTAATCAGACAGTTCGTAAACTTCTGATAGTACATGAACGATGTCTGCTTAGGAATAGCATTTAAGAGGGCGTGGTACTTATTCAACGCTAAAAGAATTAATATATAACTGTAGGTTTCTTGAAGCCAATTAGCGAAAATTAAACAATAGCAATCCTAGACAATAGTTTTTGCCAACGTTTTAAACAAAATTGTTTCCAGTGTTACGAACTTTTGAGGCACGATCTCTGACGCCCGAACCTCGTGCATTTAACTGCGGCGCAAGAGATCACGCGTAACGAATTAGTAATTCTGTATAAATATTTACTCATAAAGTTGGCAAATACAAATATCTTGGATTTTCATTGAGTATTTTATCCATGTTGGCTTCGGAAAAACGCGTAGAAATCAATTTATGCTTTCAGCGTTTATTTATCTACCACGCACTCTTAAAGAACGTCACACGTGTGTATACCCATTTCAAATTCACCACTTCTCATTTAGGGCGCGGTCTACCGCAATTTTCATCACCATTTTTTTATTTGTACCAAATATTTTTTGTCTTATTTGAGACACAAAATGTGACGAAGTTTGGCTCTTAGGAAATTTTTTACCTCTCCTAGTTTTCGCGTAATTGCTTGTTAAAGTCATATTTTGCATGTTTCCGTTTTAAGAACTACACTAAAACCAACTGATATACCAAACTAAAAAAAAAAAAAAATCACAGTGGATAAAGACATTGCAGGCTACAATGAATGTCATGCTCATAAAAATAAAGAATAAAAATTATTTGTATTAAAAAACAGTTATTGGATATTTAAAATTTTTATTTTCAGTTTCAGTATTTCAGTATTTTCAGTATATGCCTGATCCAAGTCTTTAGGCACGAGTCACAAAACTCTCGTGCAGTCGTATCGCCAAGCTATAATTCGCCCCTATAACATTCATTTAATGGTGACCCTGCTGTTTTATGCCGAAATAAGTACCATGGTGGCCGAGTGGTAAGACCAAGACGATCCCTGGCCGGGTCGGTCCCTGGAGTTCCGCATGTGAGAATTGTGCCGGACGATTTCGATGGTCGGCAGGTTTTTTCTGAGATTTTCATTTTCCTCACCCTTCTCATTCAGGCGCTTCTCTGTTGCAGGGCCTCAATCCGTGTCATCATTCGGGGTAATCAGATGCCTACGTGCTTCCAGTGTAAGTCTGCATTCGGGGTGCAGTACACTGGCCTTTCCTCACAAAATATTTGATTTAATTTATTACGAAATAGTGAATTCCATGCCTGTACTTTTTAAAAGATTAGTGCACCTAAGATGTTATTCCTAAAACGAACCGCAAAAATACTCTTTTTCGCCCGCGAGAAAATAAGCTGAAAAGATTACTAAAAAATCATGAAATGGCTGAACACACGTGTAAAGTTTTTTGATTGCTTTTACTAAGCAGACAATATTTAA
>PNEQ01127484.1:64709-84791 GCA_003012365.1 Medauroidea extradentata | reverse complement strand
GTTTTAACTTTTAACAAGAAATAGTTATTGAATATTTTAATTGTGACCGTTATAATCCGTGATTTTTATCTCTTTGTTACTGTAATTATTTTGTAAATACATTCAAATGCTAAATAATACGTTTCAAAAGTACAAAGTTTAACGTGTTCTTGTTATAGCCATGGTAAATCGGCAGCGCTCATCATGCCTTAATTTGTTTCTAGTGTCGCGCGGGTCGGCGAATAATAAGCAGTGACTTAGCTGACACGATCTTGGGACACGGCGCAAACACGTCTAGGAATACGCTCAGCGAGTAAGGTCTCTGCCGTTGCTTTTCTGGCGCCTGAGATGGTAGTACTTATGTAGACCCTAACTTTTTGTTTAGGAATACCGGCCTTAATAACGAGGTATTGGACGCTGATGAGGGTAAATAAGGTGAATAGAGCATCGACGGAATGCAATGGCGGTGGGAACGGGAATGTGCCGAAAAAAACAGCGCGTGCCAAAGGGAACGTCAGTTCGTCTCCTACACAGCAATAATCAGAAAAGGCCTAACCGGGGTTCTAATCCAAATCGCCGCGGTGTTAGGTGATTTGCCTGACCACTGTACCGCTGCGACCCCGTTTGATGAAAGAAAGTATGCTAAGTGTAGGTCAAACTTTTTTTGTTCTTTCACGCTTGAACCGAATCACGGTTTTATGTTTGTGTGTTGGTTACACATTCTATGTAACATTTTTCCGATTCGTTGCATTTTAAAAGTGTTCGCGTAACTACTGGAGGCGTGCATCTTTCTTTTGAAAACAGTTGATCATTTTAACCTGCAGATGGTGGTCTGTTTCCTGGTGTATTTTTTATTCAAGTAAAAATTATGTTAATATAATATGTATCCGAAGTGTTTATGCTCAATGAAAACTAAGCAGTATATATAAGCCAGTAGTCTTAACCGCACTGAAAATGTCTTATCTCCGTCATTTAGCATTGCACAATTGATAAACTCTGTCCCAGTCACGGCCGTAGAAGAACAGGTCTGGACACTCGCCTGGAAACTTGACCCCCTTGTTGTTTGGCTGTAGTTCACCAAGTTACCGAGAATAGTGTGTTTTATTGGCGCTGCAGTTAGGGCGGTCGGACTAAACTCCGCCCACTTCCTTTCCGCTAAGACAAACAATTTATCAATACGTATTTTTTTTATCAATTTATTAAATACTTTCTTCGTTCACAATTTTAAGAAAAGGCTCCAGCAATCTTTATTTACTTTATAAATTTAACAATGAAAAAAAAATGGACGGAGTTTGAGTCCGACCGCCCGGAAAACAGCGCCAAAAATTACGACATTCTCGGTAACTTGACGAACTACAACCAAACAACAAGGGGTCAAGCAAAATGCATTGTTAGATAGGCGAGTGTCCAGACCTGTTCTTCTACGACAGTGGTCCCAGTTTAGCACCTCGCAATAAGAACGATAAAGGATTATTATGTGCGGCAGTGGCGTCTTTATCGCTCTTCTTCTTGTGTGTTAGATGTTGTAATATTTTGGTAGCTCCCAGCGGCTAAGCGGGAAGTGTTCTAGGGCAAGCGATGATTAGCAGTGAGTATACAGAATTCTCAGTTGCCTGTGGAACCATTAAACTTGTAGAGGCCAGTAGCATGTAAGAGGCGAGGAACTAGTTCTCAGCAACACAACTGTCACCTGCTCAAAGGGTATAGTCGACCCTCATACTGCTTGCCTAGGAACACGTCGACGCCTCACCACTGACTAGCGCCAGACCTAGAGCAGCAGTTGAAGGTGTCGGGCCCCGCGTGTGGAGCGTGTATACGTCGTAGCGGCAGGTGTAGTCAGACATGTCTTATCCAGGGTAGGTACTCGCAGATGCGCCGGAAGCGAGCTGGTTGAGAAATGTTCCTGGCTGACGTGTGCAGCAGCACTCAGCTGAAGAGGCGGGTTATTTTTGTATGCGGCGAAGACAGCGCCGCCTAATGATATCGGTCAGCGGGAAAACTGCTGCTATAATTAACTGGCCGTCTGACTTGTTTACGCTTTTGTTCCCGCAGCCTGGAGAGTTGCCTACCATGTGTCATTTTCCCTACTGTCGCTGTCAGTGCTGTCTCCTCTAGCGTTGTTTTTATAACCGACAAGTTATCAAAACAATGCTAGGACACGTCGGCCACGACATTGCCTTTTGTCGCACAGTGTTAGCCTCCGTAATACGACCATGTCGTCGTGCAAACACATTCAATGAACATGTCCTGTGTATTCATTATATTAACATAAATACTCATCCTCGCCATATTTTTGCAAATGATATCGTTTGGCCTAAGCCTGGCGTAGAAATATTGGCAAAATAAAACCTCCTGCGTGTGCTGAAACACTCCACAATCTCTTCAACTCAGAATATTCCCGAACATTGAAAAACTCATTAATGTTTACCTCTTGTAACTGACGAACCAAAAAAATGTATGCGGTTTTGCTACCTGTTCTTCCTTTCCTTTTATGTCTCCTGAATTTATTGCTTTTGACTTTTTTTAATGTATAATTTTTGTGGGTAGAAATTTTTCCTTATACCTATAGCCGTATTTATTTTCACAAAGAATTTTTTCCTCGTTAATAGAGCCTTTTTGTTTCGCTAACATGGTCCTTACTACTCTTACTAGAAAATGCATGCCCAGTAAAATTTCAAATTATGGACATATAATATATATGTGTGTATGTGTGTATGTATGTATGTGTATGTATGTTTGTATGTATGTATGTTTGTGCGTGCGCGCGCCATTGATTAAAAAATGCGGAACATTTAAATGTTAGACAAAAAAACAAGTATTTTCTTATAGATTTTTCTTTTTGGTTTGTCATAGAAAACTACATTTTTAGAGTACGTTGTAGTGTTGTAATATCAGTACAAAAATTAACAGTGGTATTATACGGAGACAAATTAAATCCCCTCAAAATATTTAACATACACCATTATTCATTGAATCGGCACAATAACTTATCTTAATGTAGTTAAATTGCAGCATTCTATTAATTATTTTATAAAGTTGACTCAAAGAGTAATGGAAACATTTCCTGTTTCCTAATAGTGCCCGTTGTTAGTTCATTTGATGTCGAAAACGTTACGTACGACACCGATATTCCAAAGTAAAACTTGCAGAACTTACAGGCGCAGTTTGATTTGACCTAATTTATTTTTTAAAAAAACGTAAATATTAATTCTTTTAATGTCCTATTTTATGAAAGTGTTATATTTTACAACTGTATTTTAATTTTTTTTGTAGAAAATATTTTTTTTTTTTTTTTAGTTGTGGATTAAGTACACATTTATTCAACATTTGTTAAATACACGTTTATTTATTCTTGTACATACCCCTTCGTGCTTGGATACTGTATTTTATTTTGTTATTTTTTCTTCACCCTCTCTCCTCTCTCCTACCGGTCGTTTAGTGTGGGGTTTTATTAGCAGTGCCTTTTTCCTCCTCAGTTTTATTATTGTTTGCATTTGTAATTAAAATTAGAATTTATCGGTACAGTTCGTACCTTCGTGTGAGGTGATAACCAAACCGCATTATTTTAGAGCGCGAAGTTTAAATATGTATTGCTATGCGTGTAATGCCGGAATCACATTGGCGCGACGCTAAAGGCGCGACGAAAATAACGAAAGATAGTCTACCAATCAGCGTTGAGGTGGACGCACTGACGTTACAGAAGCCTCGACGCTTATTGGCTGTCTTTTGTTATTCGCGTCGTGCACTAGGGACGTGTCGCATTTGTGGCGCCATTGTGATTCCGGCATAATTGCTTGCTGGTTTGCCAGAGTGTATACTACAACTGTTGCAGTAGTGGAATGCGGGTTGCATAACATGAAGCGTTAAGGCTAACACCATTTGTAGTGAGTGGGCTCGACCGGTCGTGAACGCATTCCTCGCAGCAAAGTAACACGTGAATAATCATTTCAGCGCTCATTTCAGTGCGTGATAAAAGTCGCCAAGTGTTAGACCAGGGATAAATAACACTACTTTAACAAGCTATATACAGAAATTAATACCTTGTGCAATATTTTGAAGGGACTAGTGAAAATTTAATTGCTAAGTAGGAAAACTTTGTGGGTAGAAATCATGAATTTTATATCAATAGGACCTCATACAAAAGTAAATTCCCGTTTTATATGTATTAAAATTTAAAAAAAATGTTACTCTGCAATGAGAGTGACCTTTGTCGTTCTCGCCGTGTGAAGGATTGCTGATCGTCCTCTTCCGGATCACATCGTTCGTGTTTAGGCTGTTGCTTAGTTGTTATGTATGTAATTTTTGTTTTTAAGAAGAAAGATGCGTCGGAGTGGCAGCCTTAACGTGTAGGAAATGAAAAGTAGGTGCTCTGTTTTAGTATAGGCGTGAAATATGAAAGCGTTATGCTTTATGAGAAAATTGTAGCCTCATAAAATGCCATTATGCATGCATGTTGTAACAAGGTTTTACTGCACTGAGTTGTTTATTAGTTGTTCTCTTAACCCAGCCAATAGTACAATTATATGTATAGACTGTCACAACAAAGTGAGCTAAATCTTCATAGTTACTTCTGCGTGGCTTGAGTTATATGTGTTGTTTGGCTTCAGCTTTGGTTTGTGTCATCAACCACTGAACTAGTAAATTCAGAATGGTGATAATGAAGCAAGCGTTGTATCTGCATAAATACAGTACATATCAAATGTATTGCTACTTGCAACTGCTGAATCCATGATTTGATGTGGGTATGAAATAAAAGACACGCTCTTCAGTTGCTATTATTTTTGCAATAATATATTTTTCTAAGCTTAAAAGAGAGCAGATACAAATATGTTTTATTGTTTTTGTTGATTAAGAATGTTTTCAAAACAACAAATTATAGGGTTTATACTAATAGGTCGATTAACAAAAATGTAACGTACTTATTAGTTAGTCTTGAAAAAATCAGCTATCGTGGTTAAAATCATTTTAAACGAATCTGACAAGTAAATTTTTGGTATCTCATCTCATTTAGGTTTAAAAAATAATTATCACGAAAACATTATAAACATGATATCATGGCCTTAAACTGATATATAATGTTAGTTGCAGTTCTTCGGGTTGATCGGAAGTAGCTGGCTGTTTAAGTTGCCCATTTTGAGTTTCCCGTAATTAAACAGTATTTTGATATTCTACGTGACCCTTAACACTTCTTCTGTGAAAGAAAACCTATATCTTCTATTACATTGTAAATTAACCACAGTTCACTAACACGCTACATTATTATTCTTGTGCGCTTCTCGCGTTTTTCACAGTAGGTAGGTAGGAGGCGCTAATTATGATGTTACCAATACGTGATTAAATATGTTTTCATTGGATTATCGGTGACACTGACAAAATCGAGCAAGAATAAACGTAAATAACATTAAAATTAAATGATAAATTAATTAAAAAGCATATCTTGATCGCAACGATAATTGTCACACTACACACTGATTTTACTACCATTAATGACAGTTAATAGTAAAATAGTTACGATTAATTTTGCAAACAACCGCTACTAAAGTGCTACGTATTTAACTTACTGAAATCACAGTCCCAACACAGATAAATGTAACATATTCTAAATTACAATATGCATATGGCACAACAGAACTAACTTAAATTTGTTTTCGTATTATTATAAGTTAGGCAATGAACCCACGAATACCGGCGCACTTGACTAGGCGCAGTGTACAGGCGGTTATAAAAACTCACGAGGTTAGTATGGGAGGAGAGTGAAACTTCAACTTGAGTTGTTTAAATAGTCGTTAGTGTAAAATATACTTGCGTCCAAGAAGTTTGAACCGAGGTTATTGCTTGAAGCATTCTATCGCAACCTGGCTAACCTCTGATGATCGATCGAGGATACCTACTTAACTCCTTTGTATCTGTCAAGTAGATGATGTGGCAACACCGGAATTGTCTGATCTGGCAACACTGTCATGCTAGTCCACCAAGCCTGTCGCCATTAGCACGTCAGCTATTCGGTGCTCGTATTTTTGTGAGTTAGATTGCGGTTTCTTTGTGAACACGTTCATTAATTAACTTTTCGACACTCAAAATCGTTTAAAAATTATGATACTGGATTATTGGATTGCGATTACTGTGCGAAACTTTCCGTCCCAACACTGAACGTGCCTCCTAGCTGTTCGTGTATTTGTATGTTGTGCTAGTGCCGTACAGTGTTGTCTAAAACAGAATGTTAATCTCAGCAGTTAGGCCTTGTTATTTTTGTCGTAATCGTAATATATTTTGTCGAATGTGAATTTTATTTGTGCGTCCGCATGAGTGCAACGTTTTATTTACTGTTAAATGTATTTCATTTGCTTGTAGGCCTATGTTGTTTTTGTCTCTTGGTACCATGCCATTTTTTAACGCGTGAGAACGAAACGTACCACATTACATTAATTTAAAAAGCTGATTAATTTTAATGTTAATTGAATTAAATTGTAAGTAAGAATTTTTTACTATATTTACTGCATCAGTGGCCGACAAAAGTGATTTGTCTATCTAAGTGATGAGTCGTAAAGGTTAACCATTAAGAAAACAGCACGTGTCTAGGATGTACAAAGTAACCAGTTCGTTTTTTTTTTTTTTTTGTTGCATTTCGAAACTGTTGTTGTGATTTAAATGTATATGTTACAAAAATCGTTTAACGCCAGTTTATTATTATCGTCGTAAACAAATTGTAACGTTCTTTCAAGGTTAGTGTCTTGGGAAATACGTACGGCAACTTAAGATTGCTGTGGTCACCGATTCGCAAAAATATTGTCTCGTGAAAGACGTAAAACTTAAATACCCTCTCCAGTCAATAAAATAAATATATACCTATCCCTAAGGAAGTATCTCATAAAAGTAAATAAATGAGGATTTCGAGAGAATCGAAATTTAAAGACGTGCAATTTTTCCTTGATTATCGATTTTGTCGATACCAGCAAGAATCGGGGAAATCGAAGGATCGAAAATTTCATCCCTAACCCAATAGTAGCATATTCGATGTCGCACAATTATTCGGGTGAAATTGTTTTTACTATGTAGTCATATTTCTAAAAACAAAATCGTGTATGGTTTTCGCTAGTTACCTATTTAACATTTCCATTCATTTTGGTAAACTAAATGATTTGCCGAAACCTAAGGTTTATTTGACAGGACAAAAGTAAAACGCGATGGCTTTGGATAAAAGTTTTCGCTTTCCTGTAAGATATATACATATTTCCGAGTACAACAGCTCCAACTCGCAGATATGTTGCACTTACGTAGTGTATGAAGACACGCACCGAATGTTTCCCGCCCTGCTAGTATCAACCTGGCAGGTGGCCCCGGATAGTAGCATATCAGTTTCTCTTCTCTCTCCTCTCCTGATACCAGCACTAGGGAACCCAGGCGCCAACATAACTGCCTACGATAGTATATCACTGAGTATAATCATAGTATTTGTGTTTTTCTGTCTTGTTGGTATCGTATCAGTAGGTACGTTTGAAGTAACTTAGTTCGTGTCATTTGGTAGTATGCTGCATATGTGAAGGTTTTGTAAGCATTGTCTGTTTACCAGTTGTAATACATGTGTTGGGGGTGTTGTTCATGCAGTATAACGTAACTTGTTAATGTGAATAGTTGACTGGTTGTCCTCGATATTTCTCAATATCATAATACATAATCGCAGCACGTGTTTCTCCCTCGTGCAGCAGAGGCTCGTGCGAGGGCGAGGGAAGCGATGCAACTTGTCATGCAAGATTGGCGAGAAGTGCTTGTGATAGGGTAGTAATGCTGGTCGTTTGTTCTTTGTTGCAGGTGAGTGGGCTGAGCCGCGGCAGTTTGGCCTGCGCTCTCGTCAGCGCCGCCAGAAATACTCCCGCCCCTCTGGCATCGCACCACGAGACCTTCACTTACTGCCCCAAGTATTTATCTGACCCACTGTTTGGGACCTGTCCAGCCACTAATAAAATAAAACAAAACTATTCTTTGTCAGTCCGGGGAACAGTGACTGTACTGCCTCGTCACGATATTGCTTTATTTTTGTGTTTCATTCATTAGCACGGAAAATTATTTGTATTATCACTAAAGTAGTTTGCAGTAACGCTACAATATCTGTGATAAAATGAACAGAAATTTTCGAGAATGTCAGAATGGATTTACAAATGCAGCCTTGGTTCGTGTAGAAGTAGAAATTTTGCGAGTGTAATTGTATATTCGCGTAAAGTTACAGCGTATCTTATTAAGGGTGGATTTTTTTGTCAATTTTTGTAACTAAATATTTTAATATTGGTGGTTTCTTCTGTAACTTGGTAACATTGCTGCTAGTAAGTTCTGGATGATTCGGGCGGTATTTTAAATTTACTTCTTTGGAATATTCCTGACATTCAGTCAATAATAAACTATACGAAGTCCTTAGTCCAACAGCTCTCGAGACTCGTATATATTATTTAGAGGGTTCTCATGTGAAAAGGTGATTTTAGGATTCAAAGTATATGACAATGCAACGCTCTTTCAAAAACAATTACCACTGAGGTAAGAGCGTCTTTTCACAACTAAGTTCACGTTTTCTAGAATTTAAAAATATTTATCGACTTAATGTTACCTGAACATAGTGCTTAACAGTATTAATTTTCAGAATCTTTCGGCGTGTAAAAACTCATATTATCTTGACTACCTAGGCTAATAATAACATATTCAATCTGGACAAGATTACAATTTCTTAATTTTTCGTATTAATAGGCCTGTCTTTGCGAGTATCTTTGTTACACCTTAAACACTAGATATTATATATTTATTCCGGCTGCACGTGAACTGTACATAACAGACGTAAAAAGTGCAACTCGTGATTCAATTCGCAATCGTCTATGAGATAAAAATTCAATAAAATATATATCAACAGTACATTTTGAAATTGCATGTTGGTGCCAAATGAAATTACATTTTAGATATTTATGCACTTCGGTCCTTTCGTAATCTTAAACATGCCGTGTTTGTATTCATGAGCATTGTAACTGTGTACCACTGTAATGTGCAGCTCGTAAAACAGTTGTCTGCTCGCCTGTTGTTTACTGTAGACATGCAGTATGTTGTCCAGTGCTGCGTCGCGTACCAGTACTATGTTACCGTTAGGTAATTTTTGTTTGTTAACACCCCCTTCCAATACCTAAAAGGGCCGCGTGTAGCATAGTCGGCAAAACCTCACCTTATATAGTGTTCAAGGTCTCGCTTGTATTTATTGTTGCGGCATGGTAGCCTTGAATTATTTTTGAAACTTTTTTTAGTTACTGCAATTTAAGTCCACTAATGTAATGTTAAATTATTGTGTAGTCGGGGTAGGTGTTTATGGCAAGCGAGCTGTGCCTTATTCAGTCATTTATGAACTCAAAAACTCAACACAAAAAATTCCCTATGAATGTGTGTGTTACGTGTATTTTGCAATATTTTACGTACGTACATACTTGCTATAGAACAAGATTGTAAGTATCTATGTTAACGTGTTTTCAACTATTTCGCATTATTTAATTAGGCTGAGGTTAGGACACCTAAATCAACGCTAAACGTATCACTTAATGTTCACAGGTCTTTGGAATCCATTGCACGAAAAGTAAAATAATGGTGACAATATAGAATTATTTGTGTCAACCTGCCGGAACGGTCAGGTCTTGTTAGCTCTCTATAACGGAGAGATTTGATAACCGTTGATGCCGACGCACGGATATTACGGAATGCGTTAAAGTTACAAAATGTTCGTTTACAAGGTTGGCGAAATTTGTCACCTAAGGTTTACCTTCCAAATAATGTACATTGAAGTTAACATTTGTGTATTTATTCATGCTCCACGGCCTCAGTGCTTTCCACATTCGCCATGGCAGCATAGTTATTTCCCCGTATTCCACTTAGCACTTTGACACGGGGTGATGACATATTAGTGGTTTCTAAAGTGCTTAACTAACAGCGAAGAAACCATGACTTGCTTTAACGACCACCATTACGCTAATCTTAGAAAGTTGTTTTGCCCATTGCCAAAATTTGTCAGTACACAAATATTGCTACTTGTTGATGAAAAACTATTTGTATTTGTGCATGGAAACAAAAAAAAGATTGTTTAACTATGGTTATTGTGCATGGACACGAGAAAAATTGTTTAACTGAACAGAAGACGGTGCCAGGTAAAGTGGCCAATGTGGTAACCTGCTTGAAGTTAAGTCTCTGATAACAATATTGGTAGCTGCAGCTGCATTCATGAGGTATGTGTGAGGGTTTTAAAAGTTCACACTCCCTCTTACGAACTGCTGCATACAGAGCGCGTGTTTTATGTCATATACTAATAGACAGATAAGGGAATTAAAATAAAAGTTTTACTTTCATTACTTAAAGCTACCTAGTGTACTGATTTGACCTATCGCCTAGAATGAAAAGATGTTCTGTAGCAAGTTATTTTTAGCTATTTTACTGTCTTCGTAGGAAAATTATTTCGAATTTCACGGTACCTCAAATCATTACTGTATAGTGTATACAGATACGTACTTGCCATAAAAAATAACCACATTAATTTTTATGATTAATTTTTCTTTTCAGTTGCCGAAAAGAAGTATGTCCAAGGGAACCTAACTAATTTTTTTTAAAATAAAAAATACACGCTATTAAACTTAAAATGTGTCGATATTTAAATGTGCATTGGTAACGTGATTTTAAAAGTAACTTTAAAAATAAAATACAAAGCATTCACCCTCATGACAGCCATACAGCCCGTAATTGTAACGATTGGAAATTAATCAGATTTAGGATATTTTTCATTATTTAACTCCTGTCCTCGGCAATTCAGTTTTCGCTTGTACAGTATTCTAAAATGGAGGTATAGATACCTGTTCCTAAAATGCACTTACTGTGATTTGTGTATTTAAACAATCGTACGTTTGTTTTGCAGTAATGCTAATTGATCTTTGCCGTTAGATTGATTAAAAACCACAAAGGAAAGATTTTTATCTTGTACATTAGTTTAAAAGAGAAGTTAAATTGTGGGTTGTATTGGACGTATATCTCGTGGTGCATGTTTGTCATTTGGATAATATCATGCTGCTGGGCTTAGGGCGACTTATCTCAGAGTGTGCGTGGTGCTCATAAACAACATGGCTGTGTAGCGACACATTGCTCTGGCGGCTTCGACCTGGCGCATGTCGAGGCTGTGTGTCACTGGACCAGGCGTGTTCGTGTTCTCCGCTCGTGGCTGTCTCTAAGGCCTGCTAGTGACAATGTTAAGAGCCCGTGTCACTAAGCATGCTGAATTTTTCTTAATTTTTTCTCTACATTAAATTTTGGCCAAATATATTTGAAAATATTTCAATAGGAACTTAGCTAAGTACATTGCCTTACGTTATTTATATTGTATTCGAAGTATTAAAATGTAATTACGAAGCCATTAATTTGATTCAAAATTTAATATTATAATTACCGCTCAACATGAAATAAGAACTAAAAAACTCGTAGTACCTACCAATTTAGTCCATAAATAAGTACATAACCGTAAAATTAAATGTTTCTATTAACATGAATTGCCGATAATTAATCACATCTTTAATTTATCAAATGAAAATGGAAAATTTTAACAAAAGACGTGACACAGCCTCTAAATCTCTGCTTTTTATTTCTGCATTTATTCCGGTTTTACAATCGTCGTTTTCGTTTGTAGATAACGTTACCTCCTCCTCTTTCTCTGCAGTTATTTTAATCCGTGTCCCTCTCACTCTTAATTAACACTCGATTCCTTGTTCCTTCGACAATCGTAGGAAACCGTAGCTTCTCGTGTATGCTGGTAAGACAACTTTGGCTTTATTTCAATCGTCTCGTAGATACATGGCAGTGTTCTGTTGTTTAAATCTTAATCTTTATTTATCATTAAGGTTGGGTCGTTCACTTCGTGCTGAATGTGTAATTTATTAAACATTTTTTTTATAAAAATTTGCCGTTTTCCAATTTTTTTTTATTTAGTCACCAATTATCTTATATGCATTACATGACTCTGAAACGGCAAGCTTCTATTCAGTATTTCTGAGTTTATTACGTCATAATATGTCAGATGGTGTAAATTTATACGTTTATTACAATGTAATGTATTTTACTAGAGGTTCACAATGTTTTGTTTGAGCAAGTGTACCTGACATGTTGAAATTATAAAAAATAATATAAAATAGTAATTTCAACATGGACTATCTTAACATACAATATAGACGGCTGGCTACTCTCTAGCCTGCAGTTGTTTCTGGTGCTGGATGGATGTAACCTTGTTTCGGTGAATTGGCGTTAATGAAAAGTTAACACATTCACCCTGCGTGTGTACAGTTCGCGATTAGTTGTTAATCACTTGTTGAGTATGTTCTTTCTTGGGTATGGCTTATATGGCTACTTTCGACACGTTTATTTTAACTGTTTTTAATGCCGTTTCTGTACACCGTTGCTTGGTAGCAGTTGATGGTATAAATGAACGTTTTGAATTTTGTAGTTAATTTAACAGTAATAATATATTGGAGGAAACAACTAATCGTGCGTAATTAATCACAAATGTAGGTTCAGAAGAATTGTCAGTAGAAACAATGGTAAAAAAACACGCATTTCGTAATATTTCGACGAAATTATGAAACACATACATTTGTGAATACTTTGCCTAAAATTTCGTACTTAGGTTATTTTTATATTTACGTTTCGCCGTTTTATTGACTTACGCTGCTCATTTTTTAATCATCGCTGTGCAAATAGTGAAATGTTAACTGTAGTGCATGTAATAAACTGACGTACTAAAAGCCAGTGCTGTATGGGATACGATACGTCGTGTTATGTGGCTTACATGCTTTGGGCGCGGGGCTGTTATATGCCTGTGTTCCACAAGTGTGACATACCTTAGCATGGGCTATCGTCTGTATCTTTCACAAACCATTTGTAGATGAAAATTTCCCGTCTCTGTAGACCAGCAATCCGACCCAAATCGTAATGCCACGACTCCGAAAATGTCACGAATTCGTACGAAAACACGCTAGTTTTCGAACTACTATACACGTTTATTACTTAAGCGATTGGGTCGTTGTTACTGAACTCTTCCTCGAGGACTGTGAGCCAATAGCATGAAAGCAATCACTGAATCGCGCGCTTCCTTGTCAACAGTACAACTGGTCACTCGCTGAAGCAGCAGCTAATGGACAAGCAGATTGTTTAAAATAGTTGATTACCTTTTGTTGTTTTATTTTAAATATTTGTACATTACTGTAAGTAATATTATTGCCATTTTTGCAACAATTTTGTCTCTAAAATGTTTAACTAAACGTAAATTGGCGCGACAGACGTGACGTGAAGTGCGCGACGAGAACAAAATAACTTGTCAAACAACGCGCAGACGTCACAGAAAGCTTTCTTTTGTTGTTCGCGTTACGTCTGCAATTCCAGCATAATCATGTTTGTTTTAAGACTAGACGGGTAAACATTTGCTGACGTGATGGCTATTGAATGCTAATAAGACCATCCACCAGTGTCCTGCAGGATGATAACTTGGTGTAAAACACGGTCGTAGAAGAACAGGCCTGGACACTCGCCTGGATATTTGACCCCCTTGTTGTTTGGCCTTAGTTCACCAAGTTACCGAGAATATTGTGTTTTATTGGCGCTGCAGTTCGGGCGGTCGGACTAAACTCCGCCCACTTCCTTTCCACTAAGATAAACAATTTATCAAAACGTATTTTTTTTTAATCAATTTATGAAATACTTTCTTCGCGCACAAATTTAAGAAAAGGCTCCAGCAATCTTTATTTACTTTATAAATTTAACAATGAAAAAAAGTGGACGGAGTTTGAGTCCGACCGCCCGGAAAACAGCGCCAAAAAGTACGGCATTCTCGGTAACTTGACGAACAACAAGGGGGTCGAGCAAAATACATTGTTAGATAGGCGAGTGTCCAGACCTGTTCTTCTACGACCGTGGTGTAAAATAAGTGTGTAAACTATTTCCGGCGGTATTTTCTTGACATTATTGAATGAGAGGTCTCGTACAAAGTTAAATCTAACGTGGTGTAGATGGCGTAGTATTTGTAGGTGAAGGGCATCGTTCTTAACGGATGTTGTGATATTCAGGGAGTGTTTGGAGGTATATGTGGCGTGTAAGCGCGGAATGTAGTGGACACGGCAGAACGTTGCCAAAGTGCCTGCCACACAGCAGCTCGGCCGATAAACCTCCCGGGTGAACCAACCCATTTGGACCTGCTGGCAAAACTGCCGCCCCCGAGATGGCGGGAGTTCTACTGTCAATACAGCGTCTGGGACATCTTTGTGTGCTTGGTCGCATGAAATTGCCGATCACATTGTTTTGTTTCAAGCGTAGGTAGTCTAGAAAAATATTAGCAGTGTAATATTTAATACCTACGTTTCAGTTATTGCAAACATGTGTTTTTATTAGATTGATGCGAATTTGGGGGATCGCAAGGAAAATAAATACTGTGATTCCAAAATGAATAACCAACAGATAGGCCGCAAGGTCAACGTAAGTCTGCTGTAGATAATTAGGCATACATAATAGAAAATCTAGATAAAACTGAACGGAACGAAATACAATATAGAACAATACTGAACACGACCTATCCTTAAGGGCGTTGGACCCGTAAAATTTAATTTTTTTATACTTGTGCCAAGCACTGTTCAACTTTTGTACATCAGATAACACGTCATTTCCCAAAATAAAAAAAAAATAGGCCCAATAGTTTTTACATAATCACTCATCAAAGTCACAAAACGGCCATTGCTCTGTAGCCAAAATAAAAAAAATAATTAACTAATAAATTCAAAATTACAGTAACTGATAGTCAGTGTATCAATGCATTTTATGACGTGGTTGACAAAAGTTAGTTTTGAAAATTTCAGCAGTAGCCAAAAGTCAAAGTAATGCAAACATTTACTAATTTTCATCAATTTTTTAAAAATACAAAAACGTATCGCTTTGTGTTCACAAAAGTGTCCTGAAGTAGCTCACATCATTAAGAATTAATATAAATTATCTTGTTTCTGCAAGTTAATTATTTGTTATTATTTTGGCTACACCGCAACTGCCATTTTGCAACTTTGATAGGTGATAATGCTAAAACTATGGGGCCTAATTTTTTTTATTTGAGGAAATGACATGTCACCTGGTGTGTAAAAGTTGACCAGTGTTTGGTACAAATATAAAATTTTGAATTTTGACGGGTCCTACGTCCTTAACAATGGCTGCGTTTGAGGACATTACTGCTTAGCTGAAAACGCAATAGCGCAAAATTCCATTCGTGTTTTGCGTAAGGATTGATGACGTGTATATTTTGTACGCATTAAATACCGCCCGGACCTTTACCCGCTAGTAGAAGCACTAAAATATTTTGGTACAAAAAATTGCTTCTTTGTTCGTTCTGTACTGTGTTTCAAGATACGATGAAGCCAACACAAATGCAGTGTTTCCAACAGTTGAATACACTGTCGCAACGAGGAAATTAAATAGACGAATGACCTTTATTCAACGATAAATTTAATTCCTGAGACTACCCTACAGGCAGAAATTACGTACACTTTTGAGTGTAGATTACGTATGGCAAGGTGGAAATATTTAGCAGTGTGACGATTTGTAAACTGTGACATGTTTTTAGCATACTTTATGTACCAGAGTAATTTGGGGCCATCTGTTACACATCTCCATGTTCACGTGTTATTTAAATATTTTTAATGGTAGATCACAATTTGTTTACCATTTATGTGTAAATATTGAATAAAAATATGAGAAATGTAATAATAGCATATGAGGAGGGTACCCGAAACAGGTAACCACATCCGGAGCACATATTGTAACTGGCAGTCCGTAGGCATATGGTGCGCCTTGGAAAAGGATGACATGAAATAAAGCCCTAGAGTTGCGACAGAATGCGAAGGACGTCTTCCACGTGTGAATATCGACACCGCCAGGAATCGAACCGGGATCACCTTGGTGGGAGGCGAACGCTTTATCCACTGGGCCACTCGCGGCCCGCAAATATCTGAGATGAGCGAGAAAACGGAAGCCAATGTAGGTAGTCAGGTGTGCCAGCTTACAAGCACGTAAGACAGGTTGAAGACGTCGTTGACCGCAAGAACGCCGCCCGTGCATACAGATGCGCGGCGCAGCAGTGTGGTTGGCGAACAGCAGCACTTGGCGTGCACGGTTTACGTTGTGGCTGCGATGTAAATGGCCCGTGTTGCTGTTCTCAGCAGTTAGGACGTCCCGCCAAGGTAGCCGTGGCACAGTTTAACATGAGCCGAGTTGCGACGGCAAGTGTCTCCTAGCCTGACACATCTCGCCCCGTTAACAGTATTACGATACCTGCACGACCATTTCCCACGCCTCGTGTTACCCTTCCCCACTTTGTCGTATCTGCTTTCTCTTTGCTAGTTCAACTAGTTTCTTTATTTACAAACCTACACTTCTGTGTCTACCACATGTTACATGAGGACATTTTAATAAATAATAACAGCTGTTGCGGTAAATGCAATCTCATTGACAAGTCTGAATAAGAGTTAGCTTTTAGCTTTTTAAACATTTTCTTGCAGGAGACGCCGCGCACACGCTTGCATTTGGTAGTCATTGTATCGTGTTGAGTGAGTCGTCATAAACACCCTTATAATTTTATGACGGCAAAATAAAAATAAAAAAATCCTATGAACGTCTGCGGTACTTAAAATGCCATATAATGGAATTACTTATCTTGCTTATAAAATTTATGGAACTAGTGTCCGTTTTCGTCTTTTTTTGAATGAGCATTAGTAACACAGAAAAAGAAAGACGATTCATGTATTAAAACTTTCTGAACAGCTTTTCGTACGTCGGCGAAATTAAAAAAAAATATATATATATATATATATATATATATATATATATATAACGGCTTTTTAATAGCATATAATATATATGCACGCGTACAATTTTGCAGGCGCAACGTATGATTATTTTTAAATTTTCGAGACGTTGTGCATTATAATTTCTAATATATTTTAAGTAGCATTATGTGTTTTTTTTAATGTTTATAAATTAATTTGTTTGACTCAAGCTCTCAAGAACATATATTTTAATGACAATTACAAAAAGGAAAATATTCAAGTTGATGTGTTCTTTCTTATGGTAACTAAGAAGCTGGCTTCTTGTTATGTTACAGCTATATGAAATTATATTTGAAATGACATTCCCGCGTAGATTCTAAAACAATGTAAGTATAGGTTGTTCTATATAAAGTGAGCACTTTTGAAAGCCTAATTACTTTTTTAGGGTAAGTTATAGTTTTATGCAATTTTAAATGCAAACAAAGCCACATATAAGTAACAATCAAGGTGTATAGATTGCACATTACACATAAGCTAACATTTGACGTCACAATAAATATTTATTCTAGACAAGATGGTTTTCACAAGTGTTCACTTTATCGCGAACCACCTATAATTTTGTTACCAAAATATAAAATTTTGTTTAAACAGTATTTCACTCTAGTCACTCTAGCAAATTTAGTTATACAATTAGTAAGCTTTTATTTCCTTGTCCACCCTCTTGGTTTTGATGCGACATAAACCACGTGTGATCTGTAGGAGGAATGGAATTGCGTAAGTGTGCTTGAAATAATAAAATCATGAATGCAGTTGCATCTACCAGTTTTATCACATGTAACTTCAGTTAAGGCAACGAATGTGGCCACTTTTCTGGACACCTTATGCAATATAATTATTTTTGCTCATGCACCAGTGTTGAAGTGCGTTAGAGAAAAGGATGATCGTGTATTTTATTGGACGATATTTAAGTTACTGATCGCTATAACAATAAGAGTATTACCCATATCAACATAATCTTCGCGCTTTTTCAAAGACACAGTCGTTATTATTTTCGCTGCGTTCTACAAAATCAAGTATGACAAATAGTTACATTATCAACATATGAAAAAAAAGTTTTGTAAAATTTGTAGCACCCATTCTTTATACTTGACTTCGGCAAACGCAGCGAAAATAAGAACGAATCCGGCTCTTATAAAACAATAAGATGATGCTGATATGTGTAACACTGTTATTGCTATAGCGATCGTAAAATTAGCCTTGAATTATAAGGCCTTCATGCGGGTTGCATACATACGCCCGAAACACTGACTCGGCATACACGATGTCGAGCGAACGACTATAATACTTCATCGTCAATAAAATCTGAACTGCTCATCAATAATCGATGAGATTTTTTTTTGCCAAGTAGATATATTATTAGCGGACGTTTATTTGAAAACTGTTTTTGGAAAAATATGGGCTTGAAACCACAAAATATACAAAATGGAAAACTTATATTTTTATAATTTTTTTCATAATTTCTCGCGTTTTCATTTGAAAATAATTTTAACGCCCGTAAACCTCTCGCGCAGAAATTTTCTGATAGTAAAATTATTTTCAAATCAAAACGCGAGTATTTTTGAAATTAGGTTATTATAGACGCCTAAATATTATATTAAAAATTATAAAAGTGACCGTTTTCCATTGTTCTAGATTTTGTGGTTTCAAGCTTTATTTGTATAAAAACAGTTATAATTTTTTTAAACTCGAAAGTAAATCATACTACCGCATAGTGCTATATAAATAAACGCCCGCGGATAAAATATCTACTCAGCAAAAAATCTCATCGTATTTTGATGAGTAGTTCAGATTTTCTTGACGATTAAGTATTCCAGTCATCGTACCTTTCCATACCTCTCAAGATATCGAAAGTAAATTGACTGTAGCAACAAAATTATTCCCATAAAATAATTTGATGGCAACGACAGGTTTTACGGAGATCCGTAGTTTCGTTTTGTTTATTACTATCGTGCCGTGCTTATATGTGTGTTTGTATTGTAACTAACCTTAGGGTCTGCCTTAAGACAGTGTTGAACAGCTGCAGGAATTTGTGAATGCTTTTCGGGTTTACGCTAGGGCCCATATTGCGCGGAGTCAACGGCAATGTGGAATTATTTGTTGTTTGTTAGGCCGTAATCTCATCTCACTCGATTTTGTCTTCAGGCCGTCTTGTTATGCATAGTGTATTTCTGTGCTTTTGTGCGAGCTTTTACTAACAATCATTCCTTGCATATGATAAATTGTTCTGTCATCTTATACGCCACTATTGTTCTGTCTTACTAAGGCTTAAACTACACAAAGCAGAAACAAGCTAGACGCAAATGAGCATATTGCATCCTGAAATGTTCGATTCTAGTGTACCCTTCTCGTCCACTATTTCTACTAGACTTAAAAGTTTTAGATTGATTTTTATACTCGATCACAAATATAGCCATACGGCAATGACCATTGGTGTTAGTGATTGATTGTTTTGTGCTATTCACCGTAAAGAGAGCACGTTTTACGGCCCTCAGACGTAAACTGTGAAATTATGTACTTTTTGTCAAGTGGTGGAAATATTACAATGTTACGTGCTTAATGGGCTTCCCTACCTCCGCTTCAAATGTATTGCAGTAAGTTACTATTCTTTTTTTTTTTTACTAAACTATTTAACGTGTAATATATTTGTATATCTACGAAAAGAATATGCATTTCAAACTATGTTTCTGTAGTTTTAAAAATTCGGCTTTGGGCCATTCAAAATGGCCAAAAATGGCTTTTCTGAAAAAAAAAAAAAAAAAAAAAAAAAAAAAAGAAAAATAGGAACCTAATTCCGAAAAACACGACTATAGAAACAAGCGCTAGACTTCGAACTATGCTGCCCGCAAATGAAATAAAGTATTCCATAGGAAAAGGGATGATAGTAAAGTACTGCACGCCAACGTAGTGGTTTGCGCAGAGAGGCGATAATGCAGTACGTACGTCGGTTAGTGGCACTTTTAACCGCTCCTGCCTCTCACACACACAAACGCAACCTATCTAGGAAGGTCCCTTAAATGAAAAACTAAACAGGGCTTAACCCTGAATAGCTTGAAATAGTTGGACTGTACCCAGAGGCAATGGATGTGTCACCGCGCATGCAGTGCGAATACGCGCTGCAACTAGTCTTGTCCGTGGATCTAACGTTTTATGGTGGAGGGGGGAGTGAGGGTTGTAAGTTTCAGGGTGCTGGGGGGGGGGG
>PNEQ01127484.1:29453-64609 GCA_003012365.1 Medauroidea extradentata | reverse complement strand
AGCCGCTTGACATGAAACCCAACGTCATGTTATGGCATATGTTCGCACAATAGCCGTTGACGTGTTTTGCAAGCACAGAGCAGACTGGCCGTTACCTTGAAGGTTGTAATTGGTCAATACTTGGCCACGACTGGCGTCGTCGTGAATCATAACGGAGGAAACAAGCTGTGCCTGCCTGATGTATCTGGACGACGATCTCTAGTCCAGTGCAGTGGTACATCTACTATAAGCTCATCTTTGGCATTTGTATTAATCAGCGGGTAAATTAGAACGTGTGCAAAGGGAAAGTTATACTGTAAATAAAATTTGCTAAATAGTACTGGAAGTTTTTCACCCATATATGCCTACAAAAATGACACACTTAGCACGCCCCAGCTTGTAACTAGAGCTAATTATCAGCTTAGTTACTATAAATGTCTGGTAACGTCAGTAGGTATATAGTTGACTGTTTCCTACAAATAAGTAGGAATGCGCACGAGGATGCACAGTCAATAATCACTACTTTACTTATGGCGTGGATTCAGATCGCTGAGCTCGGTAAATGTTTGTTCCACGAGTGACTTTGTGATTGACGTGTAGAGGCCAAACATCCTGCTCGCTGTTTAACGTTGGCGATGACGCACCATTTTCACTTGCTCCGATTGGCTGTTTAGGCGTCGCGTCGTCTCAACATTGGTGTTACGTCGTGGCTATCACTGCTACTAAGGTTAATTCTACTACAGGTCAGGAAGATCAACGTTAAAAGTTTACCACAGGGAAAATTACCGCCGCTTGGGCGCTGGTATCGCTAACAAGTGCAAACTGACCAATCATAGTACTTTCCTTAATTTTAAGTTACATAAAGTTGATAATTTAAAACGCGAAATTGGTTTGTTTTCACTTTAAAGTGAAGTTTTATTACGTCTGTAATTTCCAAGCCTATTTAACTTTAAGTTTACTACAGTTTCGTATTTCTCTTGTCGACATGCGATTGCAGCGAAACTAGCGGCAGAAATTGTCTATGCCAAACTCTTCCATGAGAAAACACATTTTCTTTCTAACCTGTAGTAGAGTTAACCTTACTGCTACGTACGAGTGTGTCAGTATGTTCATCTTCATTGTTGCTATGCCTCGTGTTCTCCCCTCACTTCGTAGTGGAGAGTGTTTGTCCCGTCACGTGAGCAGTGCGGGTTGCCGCGCGGAGTCGAGATCCAGGGGCTGCCCACGCAGCTGACCGCACCGACCCCCGTCACTCTGCCACCGCGCACCGCCACGACGTAACCCCTCTACCGGTAGTCTGTTTTCACCCCCACACCCTCAACTGGACGGCGTACCAACCCCTGTGGACCCGCGCAACCCGCTCCAGGGCCCGAGCTCGTCGCAGGTGCGTCCCCGTGACGTCACGAGCTTACGTAGCGGGCCCCGCCCATCGCCGCCTCGCTCGCCTCCCTCCCTCTCACCCCCTCCCCGCCTCTGATAGGCGAACTTGTTTACAGCGGCCGACGGGCCATCATTCACTCCGGCCGCCGCTCGCGCCTGGCGCAGTCATTTTAGAGCACCTGACGTGTTGTCCGTTGAGTTTAGCGGCAATATTTTTGACGGCTGGGAAATCCTTTGATGGCTCTTTGATAGTCTGCCAACACAACAAACACAAAAATCTTGGCCCGCCAAATTACCGCTGTTAAGCACTTGGCATGCGCGGAAGCAGAAAATGTGTATCGTACATTTCGTAGTGTTTTTCTTCGGCGGCAGTAGTAGTCACTCGCCAAATAATAACACTTTTTTATTTGTTTTTAACGGCGTTGACGATGAGAAGAGAGATTAGAGATTGAGAGAAACAGAGATGTGCAGTTAGTTGTACTGAACACTTGCTTGACCCCACCGAAGTGCATCAGGACTATCTTACGCATTTCTTGTTAGTATATATGCTTGCAAAGTATATTAAAATGTGACTCACTCTAATAGGGAAAATTTGTCATTTTGTTACTAGTGCTAATTGTACATTCATTCGTAAAAATAATTTTGCTATTCTAATACTGCGAAATTATACAAAGGTTTTTGTATATTTTTTAAGTTCAACATTTTCACGAATTAATTATAGATTATTCTTTTTTCAGTGCGAATAATCTTACAAAACTAAGTTACGTTTAAGTATTTATAGGTTAGCTCCCATGACAGTAAAATTTCAACATATTATGCGAAAACTATAGAGATAATAAATGTTCCAGACTATAAGCTTGCAAGTAGAACAGGATGTATTATAAACAGTTTATTTGACATAATGTGGTATAAATATTATATTCAAAAGGATTTTGTACACATATTAATATTTTTCTGTCAAACAACCTTTAAAAGTAGTGCTGGATAATTCTTAGGAGATAGGCAACCAACGTGGTTGGCGTGATAAAATTGTTGCATGTATTGCTCCTTTCATACAAAGTCTGGGCGTCTGATGTAGCCTAACTTGGTGGGGCGCAGACGTGATTTCTTTCCTTTTCTTGACTTCTACGAAAGACGGCTTTTGACATAGGATTTCTGAAGTTTGTGCTGTTTATACACGGAAATTTGTTTCACTCGTCGTTGTGTGTACAACAGCCGCAATAGCTGTGTGTGCGTTTTTTTGTGAAAATCCTTACGTTCAGGAAGTTCATATTCCGCCAACAGGGCCTTTCGTTCAACGTGTGGAACGATATAGTCTATGGTCAGTTTAGTATGCTCGTGTAGATTATCTATACGACTTGATAGCTGTGTAAACCAATGCCTGCTACAAGACACACGACCCGAGTGACTGGAGAACATGCTGCAAGTGGTACGTGACCGCATGTGGCAGAAGCGCGATATGACACCGTCACACAGTACTCTTGCTGCTTGTAAATACATCGACTAAATGTTACTAAGGAGGTGGGTGGGCTAGGGAAGCCAGGAGACACTGTGGAGGAGCTAGAGGCAAACAGGCGATGGAATGATGCGGACAACATACTCCAGAGCGGTAATTCATATTGCAGCGTTGCATTAGCATGATTGAAGGTGAACACTGCCTTGAGCATCTGTTGTTGTTATATGTTATAATCATTGTGGGTTTTTTTGCGCAATATTCTGGCAAAATTTATAATGGCATGATTAAAAAGGAATTAAATTAACAAACACCACTGAATGAGCTCATTCGTGAACTGTTGTTTGACAAACGCGGCCCAAGAAACACGGATTGTTGACTATCCGCCAGAAATTTCAGTAAGTTTTTAACGTGTCCTATGCTGTTTTCTTGACAACTGATTGCCTCGACAGTTATTTATTTTACAAAACGTTATTGCTTGTTTTATTTCAATAAGCTGATTATAATAAGTTAGTATCGATAGACAGAGTATCGATAGACAGTACACTTTCGTGAAAAGGGTTGTTTAAACTCTAATAGTTTCAATTAAGTTTACATTGCAGTACTTTATTTATACATTTTCTCGATACATATTTATCTTCATTTTCTTGGCTTGTGGGTGTGAGCCGCGTCTGAAGATTGTCTTGCGACGTTTCGGCAGTCGTTGCAGCTGCCATCATCAGGTAGTCCGACTCCGACTACCTGATGATGGCAGCTGCAACGACTGCCGAAACGTCGCAAGACAATCTTCAGACGCGGCTCACACCCACAAGCCAATAAAATGCAGACAACGGCCGCGAAAGCCTGCGATCTATTTCATATTTATCTTAATAATCATTCTAACCTCTAAGTATCGTGTATGTTAAGTGTTCGTTTCCCATACTTCAGACGTTTATGAAATACTTTCACACACACACACACACACACATATATATGTTCTGTACAATTTTGCGATATGTATGCATGTAGCGTGTTAAAATAGAATTGTATGTAATGTAATTTAATGTTAATAGCTGTAATGTTTAAAAAGTTATTTTAAGATAATTAACTATTTATGTAAATTAGCGTTAGTTAAACAACAAAAGTTTACCACATAGCGCTAAGTATATTGTATTAGAGCAAGGCTGAAAGTTGTGCGCCTAGAAGGTGTAAAGGCCGACACAGAGGGGTAAAAATGGAGGCAAATATACACAGGTTCGGAACGAAAGGGGTCGGAATATTTCGGATTTTTTTTTTTTTTTAGTTTTTTTATTCTTATTATGAAGCTTTGGGTAAACACACAGATAGGTCTTGTCAATTAATATTCTTACATGTAGGGAATATTTTGGGTAAAATGTACAAGAACGTAGTTACAGGGAATAAGCAGGAAAAATTTTCAGCTACCTGTGTTTTTTTTTTTTTTTTTTTCATAATGACGGAGAGCGCAGTGGGGGATGGTGAATAGGGAAATTGGGATTTTTCACCAACCCACTGGCCTATACAACATATGAAACAATTATAACTACCTTACCTGTTTTAAGGTAACCCTCCCTTTTTTAGCCTTTGTTCACTGGACTATAATGTATGCGGTTGTATTTAAGTGCCAGCTAGGGGTGACTGTGCTGCTAAAAATATTTATTATGAGGTAGTTAAGTAAAAATATTTAAAGGGATGGTTTAAAAATTTGGTTGATAATACTCAGATAGTTTCTTATTTCTTACTATAAGGACTCAACAATAAAAATGTTGAGTCTCACGTCACCCCTGCTGTCACACTGCCACAAAGCAACCCAGGTTTACGATATGCTGTTGAATTGGGGTAGATAGAGTGAGAGATTTTGGTAAGCGCTTGGCGATCGGAAGGCGATTAAAGGGTGTTGTGATTAAATTAACTACGAAATTCGCAGAATTTAAACGTCAATATAGAAAAAAGAACAAAAATAAATCGATCCTTAAAACTGTTTTTACCATATTTGTGAGCTAACATTTAGTCAGTTCGACGCATACGTGTTGCAAAATAGAAATTGCAAAATTACGGTGTTACAGATAGTTCGCCAGAAACACACCACGCTTGAATCATCTTTCCTCAGATATTTCTTTTACCTATGTATGTGTATATATATATACAAAATGTCAGAAAACTACTGAAATCCTGGGCTGGATTGGTTTGCTCTTGCGCTCCGCAGATATCTTATCTAACTACTACAGTTCTCTACGTCATTTTATGGGCGCAGGTTCAAATCCCGAGTAGTCCAAACATGATTCTACGTTTACTTGACGGAATATATATATATATATATATATATATATATATATAATACCTTGACGAGGAGCGCAAGAAGGAAATTTCCCCCTGCTGTGTTGCCACATTGTACACGTAAAATTTCATCGTACAACATTGTGCCAATTACATTTTCGTCTCCAATTTAACCCAGGATTTGCATGGTATGCCTATTGTGCGGCGGTTTCCGAACATCCGGTATACATGTTTTTACGTCGTTTCCACTATTTTTTGTAAGTTGACGGCCTCAAGACCCCTTGGCCTACGAGACGGCGAGTCATTGTCTTCCACAGACATTTGGGTTGGGGGGGGGGTGGTTCTGAAGGGAAAAAACTACCCCCAGCCCTGAACCCGGGAGGTGACAATACATTTCGCCTCCCCGGCCGGGAATCGAACCCAGGGTTCTTGACCCACTGGTCAAGAGCTCTAACCAGTGAGTTAAGCAGTTGGACGTGAGTGTGTATGCAGGATGAAAACAAGTGTTTATGACTACACCCAGCAGTATACAGAGCTCCGAGACGAGCCAGTTTAATATAGGACACGTGTTTTCCGTAGGGCCAGGAAATTCCCTACTACCTGTCCTGAGTTATGTAACCTGCCTGTGCTATTGTGAGAAATGAAACCAGTGCTAAAACAAAAGTAACTACCAAACACTTCCTGCCAGATTTTACCTCTGAACAAACTAGCATCAGCTGACCATCAGGTCCATTAAAGCCGGGCCCACAGCAGTGCGCTACACATGTCTTAGAACACATTTTGTAGAGGTGGGCGTTTCCCGACACTATGAAACGTGTCTTATATCAAATTGCTCGTATATGAGTCCTGTACACCGCTGCGTATAGTAGTAACCAATTATATCGTTTACATCTGGTACGTGTGTGGACGTATGTGTTTGTATATGTGTGTATGTATACATATACACGCATATATGCACGGACATTCGGATTCCGGAAAATCGGAATGTTTTAAAAGTCAACTTAGGCTAAGGTTAACATCTAGGTCCTTAGCGCTGGTGAGATGATGTATGGAGCAGCACCGGGATGCAGGAGCGGGGGTAACGGGAGATCCACCGAGAAGACCCGCCGACCAGCGACATCGTCTGGCACGATTCCCACATGCGAAAATCCAGGGACTGACCCCAGGAATCGAACCCGGATCGTCGTGGTGAAAGCCAATGCTCTAGCCACTGTGCCAACGGCGACCGCATGTTAGAAACAAAATACGTTTTCTTATGCAAGAGTCTGGCACAGGGAAAACTTCCGCATCTAGCTGCGTTGGTATCGCAAACGTGTTTTATAAAATATAGAAGACCGCAGTAAAATCAAATATGACTATGATGGGCAGGGCAATCAGAGAAGTAATTTAATTTTATTTTGGAGTGAAAAACAATAAATTCTGGCTTTAAAGTTGTCATAGTCATATAAGTTGAAATTTACGAAGGCTTTGTGAATTGTCAGTATACACCTCTTATTAATGCCAGTGCTCAAGTGGCAGAAATGTTTCGTGTGCCAAGCTTTCAACATTGAACTTTCTAACCTGTAGTAGAAGTAACCATACTTAGTCCTACTACGACCTATTAGCATGCAGATCTTGAGCTCTGGCGAGGATGAAAGATGTAGGGGGGGGGGGCAGCGACTAAAGCAAGGGGGAGGAAAACATGAGAAGGCGTATACCAAGAAACCCCAACGGTAATCGTTGGCAGTCGGACCCCTGAATCACAGCTACGGAAGGCGGGTAGTCGAACCATTACACCACCGCGGCCTTATTATTTGTTACACTTGCTCTGCATACGTGTGTGTGCAGAAACAGGAATAATAGTAATGTTTTGTGTGAAGGGTTTAAGAAAAATACAGCTGGTGGAGATTAGTGAGAACTGTTTGAAGGTCGGTTAAGTTCGTCGACACGTGTGTGAAGGTCGCTGGCTCACGAAGGAGGCATAACAAGGTGCACGTACTGTGAGCGCACTTGCTGTGCAGTCGACGACGTGTCGTGCCTGGGGGCGGGGCGGCAAGACGACGTACGTGTGCCAGGCGCGAGTGTGTATGTGAAGATGTAGCGCCAGCGTGGCGCCTGCCCTGCAACTGACTGTTCTTCCTCGTGGCCAGTCGACCCATACCATCTCGCCTCTCTTCGCCACGTACATTTCTAGTTGCTTGCCTAGTAGTTTGATACCATACGTCAACGGTCTTTCATCCCTACTACTCATATCCTAACCGTTTACTTATTCCCATTTTCTGCATTGAGAATATGGGAATATTGCTACAGGAATAACATTGCTGGAAAACATTTATGAAGCAATTTTGTATTTTTAAGCACACTGATTATCGTTGCATGCACATTTGTTTAGTCTTTCGGTGTTCACTGAGTTGTTGCTGAACCGGGCGTACGCTATCGGCGGGTCGACTATAAGCGTGGTAGTTGTACTGTAATTGGGTTAAATCAGAGCGAGTCATCCCTATGGCAGTTACGTCGGACGGTATGCGGCGGATGTAAATGAGCGATATTTGTAATGACTGTCAGGCAGACACCCAGCTGGCCACGCTCTCTCTGCATTTCGCACTACGCATGCCAACTCTTATCCAGTGATTATTTTGGCCCGGGGCTCTTGAGCTCTGCACACTCTTCATGCACTATGTTTCTTTACGATATTGCCGCTGTCGGCTTTTGCCTCCAGTCCGCATTTTGGCAGACTTTAGTTTTTCGAGCCGAAGATATTTTAAACCTTGTTCCCCTCCCTTCCCCTTCACGATCGTGGTGGTTCAACGGTAACACATTGGACTCTGTACGGGAGGACCGGAGTGCGATTCCAGGCTCCTGCCAAACATCCTTCTCTAATGACTTTGCTGGCGACGAGACGTGGAGTTGGTTTGACTTCTTGTTTATAAAATAATTGCGACACTTTATCATAACTTTATTAGGACTATTACAGAAAAGTACTCTGGGTGTTAACAAATTGTGTACCTATGTGTGTGCATATATGTGTATATATAGGATGTCATTTAATTCGCGGATATGGACTGCACCACGCGAATAAGTGACCAAAACTACGCAGAAAATACTCTTTGGTAAAAAGTTGTCAGACTCTTAGTTTTCGAGATAGATCCAAAATGCCTGTGGACAAGAATGAATGGTAGGTTGTCCGCACTATCGTGTAATTTTCTCGTATACTATGGCGACTTTTTACCAAATAGTATTTTCTGCGTAGTTTTGGTCACTTATTTGCGTGGTGCAGTCTGTATCCGCGAATTAAATGACGAGCTGTATATATTAAGCTGGATAACTTTTGGGAGTTGTAGGCCTGCATGGTACATATTTTACGAGTAGATATTCTGTGAGATGTTGTTTGCAAGAGATTCCCATGAGCTCATCGTGACTCACTGTACCGCGAATGAATTGCTCAGGAAATTCTTATCGTTGGCGTGGTTCTAGTATTTTAGGCAGCTGATTTATCTATTATTGTGTGCAATTGTATTGTTAATTTACAATTAATGCTTTCTTTTGGAATTCTTGCTATGTGTTTGTTTTCTTTCTGTTCGTTTTGTATCTTTATTCCACACAGCAAATGTTGTGAACACATAGATTGCCATTGAACGAATGAGAAATATACTAGGATATGTTAGTATCGCTGAAGTATGTTAAGAAGGATGACCGTCGTACGTCATGTTTGCTTGATGCAAATAAATTGATAAACTAATGTAAAGTAGTTTAATTGCTGGCAATTATATATATATATATATATATATATATATATATATATATATATGTTGACCGCCTTTTGGTTTGCTGAAAAGGCGAGAAAAGCTTGAACAGAAAACTTCTCATTCAATAACTGCTCAACGCGTCTGAGCATTTTAATCGGGAGAAAGAGATTGAACAAACGGGTACTTTCACAATCATTTGTAGGCCCGCAAATTCGCGTGAAGAATGTGTTTGGTGACATGCTTTACATATTTATTTTTCACCGTAAAATTACAGAGTTACAGCTAAGTATTCTTGCTGATAAATGATAAATCGAAAATATAACTTCCACTAGTGAAACATATTTCAATTAAGACTACAACTCAAAAAGTTACCCAACTAAAAATAAAAAAAAAATATATATATATATATATATAAATTTCTAACACCAAGATAATTTTGTGTGTAATACTTCCAATGTGTTAACGAAAGAATGTTTTAAACTTTGCGACATGATTCCATGCAAAAAATGAAGTAGTCTAATGCTAGGCCTATTGAAAGTTTTTGGCTGGCCTAAATCTTGAGGTGTAAATTTGCAATTGTACATAATTTTTTTTTTATTATCCTTTCGCCATTCGTACTTGCTGAGTATCGCGCATTGCCTACCTGAAACATTCCATATGTTCTACGTATTTTCCATTTTCTCAAAAACTGTTCACTTCAGAGTGTTGATACAAAGCGACTTTTTTTGTTCATTGTTGCGTCATGCTCCAAAAAAGTATCATTCAATAGCAAAAAAAAAAAAATGAAATGGTAAAAAAATCGTGTGCCAAAAAAAAGGCTTGACCAACCCTATTATCTACTGAAGGTGAAAGGTATTCTAAACAATTTTTTTTTTGCAGATTGCTGTTCTTGGTATTGTAAAACCGCACTGGGAAATTCGTTGTAAGACATGGAGGGTGAGCTTTATAACCTCGCCCTCTACCAGGGCATTGTGCTAACCCATAGTGCCCTGGTTAAAACCAGCGCCCTCCCTAAAATGAAAGAGAAGGAAAATAAATAAAGAATTAAATACAGTTCCGCCCCCCCCCCCACCTTGCCACACTCTTACTTCACAGCTCTAACCTGGACCTTCCTTCTTTTCCAGTGCCGTTTTTATTTTTAATGCATGTAACTCCTATTCTGTCGAGAGGGTTTTTATGGTACTATGCCGGTTTTTCCCTCTCTCTTCTTAGATTATGGCTTAGCTATAGGTACATTTAGGGAGGTAGCAATGGCCCTAATTGCGACCATGTCTGCCCAATCCCTCTCTGCCGCGATGCATGCCGCCTCTGCATGAAACTTCCCCCTAGTAGGCGTATGGGGCTCAGCCCTGAGACGTACTTAGTCCCGCTCCTTCCCCGGGCCTCCAACATAACACAGTAGTTACGGTAGGTTAGGAAAAAAATTGCACGTCATGTTAGCTCCGTGTGCATACAGGCGATGTGTGGCGTGTGATGCGCGTGCCTAGGTGACCTTTAAGTGATACTGTGCTAACGTCTTGTATTTTACCTGTTTTCTCACAACTGGCGACACATTTACCTTGAATACTTTAAATAGTATTATGCAACACAGTTTTACTTAAAATATTCAATGCCTTTTTTACATGCGGACTTGCTAGAAGATGAGAAATGAGAAACAAGATTATATAAAATTGTGAATGTGTTTTATCTTCTATCAGATTTCAGGTAATTAGTAAATAAACCACAATGTAACGAAAAGAAAGCTTTTAAACATAAAATGTTAATACAGCTTCTGAAGACTGGTATGAACCCGCTCTAGACGTGTGTGGAGTATGAATGTTCCTATATGTAGCACTTTTTACTTCCCGGGGGTGGGGGGGGGATATCAATTATCAACCGTACACGTAAAAAAAATGAGCATTAAGTAACGTGGCTATAACAGTAGAATTATTTTCTTTTTCAACAAAGGAGCATGGAGCGTATGGATAGGACCCTTATGAAATATTTTCCTAAACCGAGAATAGAAAACTACGCAGAAATTCTTCTTGCTACAAAATTAGTCAAGATCGTTGTTGGACAGACCTTAGGCCTAAGCCGAACATCACTTCGTAAGAAGATGAGTAATAGTTATGCTGGGGTATGTTTTTCCCTCCACTGTGACATTATTGTTCAGTAAAATTAATGGCTCCAAGTTTAATTTTTCTTCTTCTAATAATGGCTTTTGGCTTCTTTCCATCTTTTACTCGGTCTTTCTGACTTCCTCATAGTGGTCAGTTTAATGTTTAAACTTCCTTCTGACATACGTCGTATATTTTTTTTCAATTATATAAACTATATGTTTTTACAATTTATATTTTAATATATTGCTGTCTCCTTAAATTTTTGCATCCTATCTTAATATTTTCACTGTTGGCACGTATATGTCCACGTCACGTCTTTAATGGAACGTAATGCAGTTTTCCTGCTTTTTGTTCCTATGATATTGAGTGGCCTAGCCATACTTCGCTTCTAAATATAAAGAGGGCGTGCGTTACTTTCATGTAATCCTTAAGGGCGCCGCCTACCCGCGCACGAGGGGCTCAAAAGCGACGGAACTGTAAGGTCGACCTTGAAGCGCGCATCAAATGCCGCGTCGCCTCAACGAGCCAAGCGCTGAACTAGCGTGCAAGCTTTCCGCCGAACGGTTTTTACTATGGGACACTAGCGGTGACCATATTATTTTATTGGTGGAAAGTCTGCGACTAAGTTCCGTGCAGGTGGCAATCTAAGTTTCAGATGCGTTCGCTTAATACATTTTGAAGTACCAAAGTCAGAAAAGGGTTTTTTTTTGCCATGTTAGAGGGCTTAGAAACAATTTTTTTACTTAGCGTGGCGTCTTATCAATGAGGTTCCCACCTTGTCTGAAGTGTGTTTTCTTTTCGTACGTTTGCACAATGGGCACAGGTATGAATATTTTCGCAGAAAAAACCTGTTTACGAACACACTGCAACGCATTTGAAGCGCGTGGAGTAGGCGGCCGCCTTAAGAGCCCTTTACAGCTGCCGCACGAGCATTGGTGCAGCGTGTTAGAAGAAGGTTTTTCTAGAGATACTACGCGCGTTTGGTATCTTTTTTTCTACGAAAAGAAAACACTTAACTAACATTGCTTCTCTATTTTCTTTTTTTATATATCGTGCTTAGAAACTTGGTTTCGGTGCAATTCAAAATGAAAAAAAAAAAAAGTTTTCCAAACTGCTATCATGTAAAAAATACCAGCCGGAATCGTAAAACGAAAATAGATAAGCACCCGCTGGACTTTACTTTACACTTTCCACAAATAAAAAGTATTAGAGTCCCATAGGAAACAGCCACCGACCCTAACACTGCACGCTGTTTTTGCTCTTCGCACATAAAGGCGACACTGTTGTTGACGCTCCTGTCAGTCTAGCTCTTATACCCTGTCAGTTTCCGTACCTCAGACGCGGCATCTAGCGCCTGCTGTATATGGTTCTTAACTTGATTTCGATCATTGTTTTTTTTTTTTTGTAAACGTTGTGTTAAAATAATTGTAGATGGCGACATTTGGAAATTTTTATCGTATGTAAATCGCTCCCCCCAGAACAAGATTACCGCAGCTCCGAATTGTTTTTCTGTTATATTCATCGGCGAATTGTAGTTCATTCTCGGTCGTGAAAAAATGTGATTTTTGTGAAAACTGTAACTTCAAAACATAAAATCAATTTCCTCGAAGACAATTTTATTTCATACGTTACGATAGTCTTGTGGGTATACGATATGGTAATATGAAAAACCGTTGGCCATACGTTGCAGACGTGTCTGACTTATTGATTTATCCATTATGTATTTATCTCTGTTTCACTAAATACGGGATACATACTATCATAGGCGGGATTTGGGGATGGCAAGGGGGTGCACTTGCTAACCCAATATGTTGTATAATAAACGAAATTTATTTATCGTCCCTTTTAGATACACTACTTTTCGCAATAACTTGGCCGAAAACTGCTAAAATAGCACCGTTTTGCATCTTGAAATCCTAATTTTCCTGGAGTGAGTATCCCCAACCAAAAATGTTGAAGTCCCGCGTATGTATACCGTGCGGTTGTGTTCCTTTAAAATTTTTAATTCGTTAATCGAAAAATGACACTGCCTAAATTTTGGACGTTTTGGTACAGGTTACACGAGCATAGAGAAGTTGTATCAGTGAGGCGGTATGCAGAGTCGAGAATGGGCACTGGTAAGGGAAGATGATGGGGTGAGGTATGTATGTAGAGATGTGACCGCGGCCTTGGAGGTGAGCTGGGGGTGTGGACGCTGTTCCCCGGGCGGGAGGCGCAGCCCGGGCGATGTGGGCGCCCCCCTCAGTCGCCGCGACGAGCTGGTAGCGAGCACACAGCGACAGCCAGTCGTGGCACGTGCGCTCTGTCAGCCACACCGCACCGCGCCGCGCGCAACGAGTCTGTGTCGCAGCCGTCATGGTGGCCGTGTGCTGGAGCTGGCGAGCGTCGCCCGCCGCCGTCCGCAAGGTAACCTCACCTCCATTCTCTGTCGGCATCTGCAGCCCCGCATAGTCGAGCCATCCCTCCCAGTCCTGCAGGGACCCCAGTTGTCATGTGCTTCCTGTCACTTCTCTCTCGCCCCCTATGCACGTGTTCCTGACATTCTCTCGTCGCTACTTATAGCTTTATTTATACACGGGTGTTGGATGATTGCCGCAGGTGACGTCACCGCCTGTGTGATTCGCTTGCAGTGCTGTCGCAGCAGCTGTCCATTCAACCACCACGTGAACTGATATTACCACGTGTCGGTGTTGGATTACACAGTAGCGCGTCATTTGTCGTAGGCGAATGTCATGTTTCCACGACTTTCCGGAAAAATAAGATCCCTGGCGACTTTATCTCCTCAGTTTGGCGATGACAACATGTACCGGTTTCTTTAATGGTTATTACGGCCTTCGCACTTGCCCCAAATAGGGGATCCCTAACTAGGAAGCTGAAAACAACACGCTGTTCGTTGGTGACCTTGTGACATGATGTCAACAATCCGTACACACGGGCTAGTAAGTGGAAGGCGTGTTGTGGTGCAGCTTGTGGCGAATCTTCAGGTGCGTCGCTGGCCAAGCGCAGAGAAATAGGACAACGACGACCCGGCCGAGAGCGGTGTGATCGCCGCCGTCACAGCGGCCCCCTTCCCCGTCGTGCTTCGCTGCCAACTGTTCGGCGCGCACATCTGATGGGCCGCCTCGGCGCGGCCTTGAAGCCGTCGTGACGTAACACGGACACATTGGCAGGCGCCGAGGTGCTCGGGGCATTACTCACTCACGTGCTACAGCTCCTCCAGAAGCTTCTGCTTCCTCACCTGCGAGGAGCTGCCACTTCATCCTCACCTCGCTTCTCTCCGGCTGGAGTCACTGCTGCTAGAGTCCTGCCTCATGCGTGCCACTCTTGCCGAACTACGGCGTACCTATATACCAGCTGTTCACGAAAGTACAATGTTACAAACTTTGCGAAATGATTTCTTGTTAAAAACGAGGTAAATGTATGTAAAGAAAGTACTTGGTTCGCGCAAATCTTATAGAAGAAATTCGTGATTGATAATTGACATTGAAAAACCAAGTTTGTTAAAATAACCTTCAGTAAGGAGAAAACTGATATTTCCGGATGATGTTTAATAGTAACAAGATCCGCAATCTGTGGGGAAAAAAAATAGTTTTAAATACTGTACACAGTAAGGTTGGTTAAAGTGGTTTTTGGAGTAGAATTGGATTTTTGGCTACAAAATGGCAGTTTTGAGGCCCCAATGAGCAAAAAAGATCGCCTTGTCACAATACCCTCAAGTGAACAGTTTTTTGAGAAAATGGACATAGAAAGTGTGGCGCCTTACAAGTAGGCAAGACGCGATACACGGGGGTTCGAGTAACTATTGACGGTGTAAGGTATTATATAGAAACTACTTTTATTCACATATGCAGATCTTGTTATTAAAACGCACCATAAATGTCGTTATTTCTCCTTGCTTTCGGTTAACGTTAGAAAAGTTGGTTTTTAATGTCAATTTTCAATCTCATATTTCTCCCTTAACATTTTCGATAATCAAAAATTAGAATAATGTAACGTTACTTAATTTTTGCAAGGAATCGCATCGCCAAATTTGTATCATACTATCATGATCATCCTAAATGTGTTTATATATATATACATATATATATACATATATATACATATATATAAATATATATATAAATATATATATATATATCACCTGACGCTACACATATTTTTACTGGTTAGTTTACAGACCGTGCGTGGAAAAAAAGGGGTGGGGCAGACCATCTCGCGATTATTTTCTTGCCTTTCTAAATTGCGTTCTGTCGATATGTACACAACGCGACTTTGTTGAAAATGGCTTTCCGTTGTGCTCAACTTGATATCCATGGTAATAGTTGTAAATAATTTTTAAATCATTTTTGTGGTGATACAGAAAAATTTAATGAAGTTGGCAAAATGTGACTCTGCGAGTTTGTAACAAATAGCTAGTCAAAGTGTCCTGCAGAATAATTTAAACATGTTAGTTATTATAATTTTTGTTGTGCCGTATAGTCCGAATATTGCTGCTAAAATAATCAGTTATTGTATTTTGTTCGAGGCAAGCACGGCGTTGTTAACCAATACGTGTCCGTTCCAGGACAACTATTCCCACGCATCCAGTGAGGTTCTGTCCCCGAGAGACGCTCAGTGGCGTAGCCAGAAGTTTCTTAAAAGGGGTGGGTGGATACACAAGCGTGATGAACTACCCGCGGGGGGGGGGTGTTTACAAAGTTAATTCTACTAGTAGAAATGAAGATATTTCTCTTGCTATCATTTCAACGCTATAGATTTAAAGTGGAAATCGTAAAATAAACACACACATATCTATCTGTATAATCATTCAAGTATTTGCCTGCAGTATAGACGTAAGAGACATCATATTAAATGAAAAGTAGATTTGTATAAATCTCAAAAATCGTAGCTTAATTTTTAACTTTAATATATTAGCTGAGGATAAAACTTGTCACCAAGGGGGGAGGGGTTAAAACACTCGTCTCCCCCCCCCCCCATTTTTTTCGCTACGCCACTGAAGACGATAACACCAGGTTTTGTAAACGAAATTTTGAAATAGTAGGAATTCGTAGCGAAGAACACACGTTGAGGAAAACTGTACCGGTAGTGATAGCTGGAAGGTGCACAGCACGATGCGACTGGGCCAGCTCCACTCATCCATAACGAGTCTCGTCAATGTATCAGCATCTATGAGGCCAATACTGGGAACAGTGCCAATCAAGAAAGAACTGTTGGCATTTGAGAAGTGCTAATTACGAACGAGTGGGTTGTTTTGGCGTGTGTTAATGTGTATTTTGCTCACGTGTTATGGCACATTTGTAGGCAATGGCCCTTATAGACACCAGAATAGACACAGTAAGACATATGTTATTTCGCTTTGTATTTCCACACCAGCAAGATTCATTGCCCTTTTTTGTTACGACCATACGATTGTGATCTGGTCTGCATCAAGAAAGTAGCTTGCATTAAATATATATTTACGTTTTTCGTGTGATTGTGATAGGTGAAATATATTTAACTGATTTATTTTTGGGTATCAGTATGTCGAACGTTGAAATTAGAATATCGATGTGGTTAATCTTTCATGCTGAACCGTAGAGCCAGTTGCGTAACGAACGTGCTACCAAGCAACGTTCTGTTTTGTTGCTATGAGTTGTGCACCTCTGCACACGTTCGCCGTGCATTTAATTATAGGCGATCTTTACGACGCGGTTTCTGGAAATGTGAAACCTAACGTTGTAACTCTACGATTGTTGTCATCTTTCTGGACTCTTGTCTCTGAAATATTTCGCCGATCTGTCTTGTCGTAGTAAGACTTAATGGGTTAGACGGAAACAGCGTTCCCTTATTTTTTTATCCACATAACATTTATTTCTTGATCTTTAGTATATATATATATATATATATATATATATATATATATATATATATATATATACACATCCGCCGATGCCATTTGTTCGGATTTCAGTATTAACCTGCAGCTATTAATCTCCTCGTATGTTGCACTTAGGTTTTTTCCCCGTAAATTTCTGCTGTGAATTGCACGTTAAAAATACTAATTGTTGCAGCGGTTTTTGAACTGTTTTTGAAATCAAGTTTTTGTTTTATAAGAATGCTTAGTGTCTTGCATGTATTATCTATGAGTTTAACACTGATTTACATAGATAAAGTTAACATTGGACTGAGAGGTACGGGGTTGAAGCCTGAGGAGTGTTCAGATTAGTACTGCTAGATTGAAGACTCGTGTAGTGTCGTTGAACATTGAAGTGTGAGTACTAAACTACCATTAGTTATTATTTTTATCCATTAATCGTGATATATGACCATTTAGTTCATTAAAAGTACCGACTGTAATACAGCCTCTGTTTTTTAACCTACGTTGGCCGGTATCAGATAGGCCTACACGTTTGTTATTCTAAAAGTAGATGTTTCAGTGGCCGACATAAGTTTATGGATAATTCATTAGAACCACAGTCTGCATGTACGGAAAATTACTTATCAGGACTTTGCAATATGTAGGGTGTGAATTAATTGTAGCATAAGGTGTTCTGATTACATCCTGTGTAGGTACGTTAAATTGATTGGAATTTGACTTCACCCCGTTTTATTTCTGTGGGTTATTTGTATTACGGGCATCTTTAGTTGGAGGTGCGAAGGAGGATACGTACCCTCAATAATTTGCATATTTAATTTTTGTTTTGTTCTTCTTTCGTGTTTGTTGCATAATGTAATCTCCCGTGATATTCTTACCTTATCGGCTTTGAATGAATAACTACAGTTATTTTTATGATAATTTAATTCAATGTCATCCAATCACGAAGTACTGCTTGAAAATTTATTGTACCTTAAAAATTATGAGCAAAATGTCTTTCCATGGCCAAAAAAAAAAAAAAACACTGTAATAGTGTAAAGTACCTACTCGTACATATTTTCAAACCTTTTTATTCCTGTAGCAGTGGTCCCCTCTTCTCAATGCAGAAAATGCGTTTTGTTGACAGTGGTATCTCTAAATGTAATCTTTGAGCGAATCTTGCAATGGGTTCGTATTATGAACATAAAAGTTTTTTTTTGTACATATGCCATTGCTGGTGAGTGTTGTCGTATTGCAGAAAAACCCACGATAAAACAAACAAAGGAAGAAAAGCCAATAAGCTGTAGTCAACATACATAAAACATACAGATAATTCCTGAATGGAATTTAGTCATATCCTAGAAGACGGCACAAGGACAAGAACGCATATCAACAATACAAAATGAATTTCTAAGTGGAATATAGTCGACTGGAGAAGGACGACACAAAAAAATACACAAGAAAAATAATAAAAAATCAACAAAAAATGGGGTGTGCGAAAAGCCACCAAATGGACGAACGACTACAACACGAGACACGCGAATGGATGTGAACACAGACAAAAAAACAGACTGAAAAAATATTTAGCTTTTTCGCATATTCACAATATCGTATTTGTATTATGATGTTGTTCTTTATGTTAAATGTTTCACTAAATTTCATTATCTCGGTGTTTACAACGAATAATTCCCTCGCGTTATAATAATAATAATAATAATAATAATAATAATAAGCATACGTCATGTTTCAGGGCGTTTTAAAGCAAAAAAACAACCTGGTTGAAAAGTTATTAGGGCCGCATTTTTGCAAACTATTTTATTGTACGCTTAGTAAAGCCGCGTTTACACGGGATGTGAGCCACGTGCTTGGATTCACGCCCTCGTTGAACGCAATACGCGTCGAAATAGAGCTGGCTAGTGTTTACACGGTACATAATGCCAGTCGTGAAAATGGAGCAATTTATGGAGGAAGGATGAATAGCTATGTTTGAAATCTCCACAGTAGAATTAATTAATATGAATTCACGGAAAACATAACATCGTAGAAAAAGGAAACTGTGGACGAGGGACTGGTATGCAGAAAGTAGGGCTCGTGCATCAACATGTATTGATATCTGCTGAAAACTATCTCGAATCATGTTGCGTATGTCTGAAATTCATTTTGATGAGTTACTCGAACGTATCCGTCCACAGAAACTTACACTAATATGAGACAAGCTGTTACAGGAACACAGAAGCTGGAAGTAACGGTACGCATTTAGCTACAGGAGATTCCTTCAATCGTTCGGAGTTAATGTTTACAGCACCAAAAATCACAATCAGCCAGTTCATTCCTCATACGTACGTGTACAGTATTTTACAAGGCCTTGGAAAAAAATCGTCTAGGTAAGGATCCGTATTCACATTTATATGTTGACAGAAATTACTTTCCTCACATTTTAATAATAATCATCAAACATATACGGATAATGCAAAAGTAAATAGTCATTTGCGTAAACAGTTGGAGAATATTTACAACTGACTAAATCATTTTTATGTGCACTAAAAATTGGTAAGCTTCATACAAAGGAACATAGTAAATTTAAATACATTTCAACGTTAACAGATATATTAATGAATAGGGTTAAGAGTAGTCTGGGTTAAATGCAGCAGCTACACACGAATAGTCATATGCGTTAACCTTGGCGAATATATACTAGTCTCTAATGAGTAGCCTTATTCACTATAACACTGCGCTGGTGTGGGGATCTTTGCCATTGTTTGTGTTTTTTTAATTCCTTCAACACCTAACCTGTAATGTCATGTTGCAATTCTATTGCGTCTGTGGTGTCCATACGTCTGAGTAGGGAAGCTATGTACTTGTCAAAATTCACTGCACGTTTGCCAGCTCACGACAGAAAATCAAACATGTTTGATTCCTTCACGCTCGAAGCGTATAACGTCACAATTCCGGCGTACATCACGCCTCTGCTGTTTACATGGAGGGTATTCGCCGCTTTCCTCAGACATGCGCGTGGCTCACGTCACGTGTAAACGCGGCTGGAGTGTGTTATTTTTGTGGCGCTAAGTAACTAGCGTTCGGAAGTTTGCTGGTTTAACGTCGTTGTTAACGAAACGTTAAAAGCTGCGTCATGGGCGCCTACTACCAGGCCACAAAGTTTTCCAACCTAATGTCGTGCATTTACGCTTGGCAGTTTTGTTTTATTTCGTCTGTAAACTAATGTTATTTAAGACTTTTTTTAATGACTAAGTGTGTCCACTTTCTATATCTGCCTGCGGTGTTTTAATATGTGCAAGGTGAATGTAGCCTGAATAAGAATTCCCATAATAATTTTTAAGGAAGGAAATTCCGCTGCGTGACATAAGCAATACAACGGCGGGACTTCGCGCCAGTTCAGTGGCTTCCTTGAAAGTAGAGGCGATGACCTATCATTTGCGCGTGCTTGGATCGCCCCTACTGCTGCGGTGGCTCTGTACCTCGGACTTGCATACTGTCAGCGTTCAGGCGGCGCCTTACCACTCGCTTTAAATGTGTTTTGTTGCGGTGTGTTCGTAATTAGATTTTTTTACGAAACTATTCCGCGTGTGCCCATTGTGACAGTGTACGAAACTTTGGGCAAGGACGGAATATCATTAAGGGTAACTGTAGTGTTAAACAATTTTATTGTATTTTCAGTTTTTGGGTCAAAAAATTTATTCAGTTTGTAAAATCAAAATTTTATCTCCGACAAAGCATGGCATATATTCTTGGTAAACTGCTTGACACAAATAATAATGGAATAACTTATTAATTTGTCATGCAGAATCATTGCAAGATAATTATAGGTTAACTTTCAAGAATTCTCTTGCAATGATTCTGCATGGCAAATTAATGAAAAATTGCATTATTATTTATGTCAAGCAGTTTACAAAGAACGTATCCTATGCTTTGTCGAAGAGAAAATTTTGATAATACATTTTGAATAAATATTGTTGCTCAAAAACTGAAAATACAATAAAATTGTCTACCATCCTCCTTAGACACCATGCTCAGTAAAACACTTTTTAGAAGCCCTCCAACATAGCTGAAACTTGTCTTCTCAGGCCGACGTGCTTCAAAAGGTACTGAACGGATGTTTGCGAAACTCCAATATAATCGTGCATGGAACTTAACTACAGACTTTCCACCAATACAAATATATGGTCACCGCTTAAAGTCCCATAGAAGAAATGTATCGGGCGAAGTCTTGCACGCTAGTTCAGCGCTTGGCTCGTTGTGGTGATGCGGCATTTGATGCGCGCTTCAATGTCGCCCTTATAGGACCGTCATTTTTGAGCCTCTGACGTGCAAGAGGGCTGTGTTCTTAAGAGGCCGTGTCACCTCTTTTGTTAAAAATTATCCATTTTCGTGTAATAAATTAAGGCTATGTCGAATAATTATCTGCACTGTCTCTTAATAGAAATTTTAAATTTTATGATCAGGTGCGTATTTATTGACTAAATTCTTACTGGGGAAGGTTTGTTGTCTTTATTATAAAGTGAAACATAATTAATTTATTTTGTTTCGAACTAGTTTGATTGTTTCATAACTACCGTTAAATTTTTCTAATACAGTGTGCGTAATTACAGACAATGTAATTAGCTAACTTCCTATTAAAATAATTGTAAGTAAATCTTACCAAATTTGGAATCGTGAAGAAATCACTAAAAATCCACATACCTAGTGACACGGGTCCGTAAGCGTGGGGTTGAATCAGATTGTTGTTCTCCGGAATATTGTAAACACCTCCTCGTCTCCACCGTAGTGTCAGCTTCTTGGCTTGAGAGATGATGTGGAAGCGTGCCTGTTCTGTGTCGACCGGGTGAACGTGTTGGACGGCACGCGCTCGCCATTCATCACTCTCGGCGAGAGATGTGATGAAACAGTGGAGGACTTCAGCGCAGGGAAACGCTAGCTCAGAAAGAACGCCGTCTTCGGCCAACCTGCAGTTGTAAGGGCTAGCGATACACTCGGTCACCCTGGTTTAAAACATCGTCGCCGAACCTGTAAATACATACTCTCCTTAGTTTCGATTTTTAAAACAATATCATTTCTTACTGTCAAATTCTGGAAACTTCTGTCACCTAACTTGAATTGGAGAGCACCTACTGACACCAAATGACCCATTTTCGGAGGTTACAAGAGTCACAGACTAATATATAGTAAATAACTAACCTTAGAGTGGTGTCAAAATTGCTGATGAATTGTTGTTTATACGAGAAACAGCACGGCGGAAAATTTGAAGGCCTACGTGGGGAACGCCTGATTCACGTGGAACTATTTTCGTCCCTTGCGAATGAAGTTTAGCTTGCTGCCAGTACGATTGCTGAAGTCACAATCAAATAATGAGGTAATATGTATTGGAATGTTTAAATAATTATTAAGAATAATCAGTGTAGTTACCTCAACACCAAAGAGCCAGCACTAGATTAAGTCCGTGATGATCATTATTACAATTCGTATTGTTTCTCGTATGAAGTAGGCCTAAGCAAATATAAAATCACGAAATTACAGTATTTCCATCGCTGTGCATGTCTACTCACATGTTCTTAAATTTTCCTCTAACAAATATATTAACGCCTCGACTCAGCTGTGACCGCGGTATCGCTCAGAATTGGAAGCACAGACCTCTCCGCCCCCCCCCCCCCCCCCCCCCCCCCGCCTGTCCCTTTCGTTCTTGACTTGTCGTCGTCGTCGTCGTCGTCGCAATCACGAAACATTTTACACCATTTTATCCCCAAAAATAATTACTGCAACAAGAATCACGTTTCTGAGTTGCAACCACAAACTGCCAAAATATAGTACTCACGCGAATGTTTTTTTCACACAGAATAGTCGTTGAGGGGCATACAAGAAACCAACGCACCTTGCACTTGAGCGAGCACTGCTCCTTTGAGCCTATGCTTATATGGCAGTACAAGAAATACAGAAGTCCGATGCATATCCAAAGACTTTTCTAAAGTTTCTTTGTAGGAAATTCTCTAAGCTAAAGCTGACTCTGACAACGCAATTATTAAAACAATTTTCATTGTTTCAGAGTACACATAAGGATTGGGAATGAAAAATGGTAACATGTGCGGTAACGTTTCTCGAATGTCATACGAGGGTGGCACGCGGGGTAGTTTTTAATACGTGTTTTACATGACGTATACAGCGCGTGGTGATCATAAGACCAACATTATACATTATCTTCCCCTTGTTCGTTGGCAGCCTCCGAGAGGACGTTACCCTCTCGAGAATTGGTTTGTGTTTGCCGACGCCAATGGTTCGTCCTGATTTGATATCTTCGCCTCCCACCAAGGTGATCCTGGTTCGATTGACGGTGAGGTCGGTTCTCGGATTTTCGCATGTGGGAATTGTGCCGGACGATGCCGTTGGTCGGCGGGTTTTCTCGGGATCTCCCGTTTCTCCCGCCCTTTCATTCCGGCGCTGCTCCATACTCAACTCGTGTCACCTCTCACCAACGCTGAAGACATCAGTGTTAAGCGCTGACCAAAATATCTCATTCATTTGAAATCCTTTTATTTGATTGATATTAAGTATGGTATGGCAGTGACCGTTTCTTTGATTCTTCACTGACTTATCTGTTTTAGTTTTCTTTATACGTCGATCCCGACATTTTTCGAAAGTAAAACAGAGAACTAGGCATTCTTGTGTCCCAAGAAGTGGACTCGGGTTGGTAATAAAATGTATACAACACAGTACCGTTTTCTGTTACCTGGTGTACAGCCAGCCACTCGATCTCAAAATCGGTAATTGGAATCGGATATGCTTGTTACGGTCGTCTTGGCGTTGTAAGAGGTTCCGGTACAAATTCATAGTAATAATACGATCGTGCAGATGTGCAATTGTAGATTCTCCACAATACTCTATAGGAATTACTAGTTTTTTTTTTATTCCTTCATGACGTTGCTTTGCACCTATGTTTACTGGCACGTACAACCAGGGGTGCCTGCAGATTTGTTTTAAAACTTGACTTTCATTCAGTAAAATGTATGATTTTCAGGATCCAACATATTGGTATTATTTTATACCACATGCAGTTATATTCTTCCGGACTTCCCATTAAGTCATTAAACTATTTGCGAACATACGTAAAATATAATGTAGTTAGTTACAATACTTAAATTGTTAAATTGACTAAAATCTCGGGAGAGACTATGGCCCGACCCCTTCTCACCGACCACCCTTTCTTTTCCCCTGTAGACGCCTTTGCGCTCAAATATAATTTGTCTCGCTCGTTCTTCTCGTGCTTATAATTGAAGGATAGTGTGGTTCTCTGTGTAATGCGGGTCGCGTCATGAAATTGGCGACTGACTACGTTCTCCGGGTGGACGTCTAGCGTCGTGCACGCCGGCAGCGAGGCGAGGTCTGCAGAGACGTGCGCGACACGGCGTGTTGTCAGGCGTCATTCATGGCGCGGCGTCTCCCGGCCACGGCCTGGTATAGGGCGACGAAGAAGGGGAAGTTTGGCAGCGTCGCACCACTCGGCTGTGGCGCGGCCCTCCCACATTGGCACCAGTTTGGACGTTTTAAAAATATTCCGCCTGGCGCGGCACTCTTGGATCCTAGCTGCCCCTGCCGGGCTGCGGCGGCAACCACACATCGCACCTGGCCTCCAGCAACAGCCGGATTTTTTTACAAAAAGGGCGAGGAGGAGAGTAGTAGCGTCTTGGATTCATCTGCTGTTAAGAGTTAGTGGACGCTAGGTTTTTTTTTTTTCTACCTTCGAGGCACGGGAACGGGGAAGGAGATAAGTCGAATACAACACGTCCGTCAAACACCTCATCGCCTCTAGGCGCGGAGGACTAAACTAACGTGCTGTGTTTTCGTAGAAACCGTTTTTCAACGGGACTGCAAGCGAAGACCCTATTACTTTATTTGTGGAAAGTATGTGGTAAAATCCAATGCAGGTTTCTATGATTTGGTTTCCCGATTACGGTTGATATTTTCTCAGCTACAGCAACGTGAAGAAGAATTTTTGTAAGCACTTTTGAGGAGCTTGGGAACCACGTTTTAAATTAGCGGACGGCATTTTTAAAACCATAGGGACACAGTTTGAAGAGTGTTTTCTTTTCGCATATAAACTCATTGGAAATATTTTAAATAGTTATATAATACTTTTCCGTGCCACGCTACAGCACGCCTTACACGCCAGGTCCACTAACTGTTAAGGTGGCTGCCTGGGTGAACGTATTTTGGGCGTGGGAGTGCCTAGAAGTGCGGGAGCGGTAAGGACGATACAGCACGCGTAACCTCTAGGCGCAAGTTCCTGAACTGGCGTGCTGTCTTCTCGCCGACAGTTCGCCTCTGTGAGACTTGTCCCTATCATTTTGTGACGCAATATTATAGATATACCTTTTAAAACATTGTGCAACAGTAATTTCATAACTAAAAAGGACCACATGTCACTTTTGCCATTATCGGCAGCGTAAAAAGAAGCTTTAGATAACATGAAGGGCCTGAAATGGGTATACGCTTGTGTGACGTTCTTTGGATGCTATTGTAAGATGACCTATCTTGCACGCTGAGCAGTTTTCGAATAATCTTGTAACGGACAATGCTCTGCGCACCGCAAGGCGGCCAGGACAGGCCAGCACCTTTATCCAGGATCTAAGCGGTGTTCGTGTTTATCTCTCGACGTTCGTACTTCAGTCAGTTCAGACAGGGCATATACTGTTTTGTGTGTGGTATGTGTTTGACTCGATGTCAGTAGACATTTTTGGTGCTGTATAGTATGATCATGAAATGTCAATTACACTTGGAATTAATTTCGTGTTTGATAAATTGAAACTCAACAATTGTGTTTTTAATGAATTTATTATTTTGGTTTTACGTGTCCTCGAACTATTATTTCGTTATCTTACCCTCCGATACACCAGCCGGTATTTAAATTTTACTATGTGCAATTCGGATGTGTATTTAGGATTTCTTACATGTAGCCTTTTGAACAGTTTATCACAGAGGAGTTTTAGGAATATTAAGGAGTTTTTGAAACCACATTTAACCAATTGTTTTAACCCGCTCCGATATTTCATAAGGTTTAATAGGCACCGAGAAGATAATTTTACACAATCATACTCCTTTTAAGGATAGAATTTTTTTAAAATTGTTTCTTAATGCGCACATAAACGTTTAGTGGGTGTCATGTGGAACTCTGCAGTGTTTCCGGGCACAATTAATTTTAATAAATGAGTTAAGATGTTGATTTCCTAAGGACTATACCGACATTGAATTTTAAAAAAATCGCAAATAACCAAAAGCCAAGTTTTGTCTCAGGTATTTGTCCCATGTCTCTATAACTAGCAAATGCTCTGTCATGAGTCTTAATACGCGGGACATAAATTTTCGTAACTATTCAGCAGAAGTTTGTAATAGCTTACGCGCAACTTCGGTTAAGTGTGTACAATTTAAGCAGACACTGCTGTTTTTCCTTGCTTCCTCCGTCTCTGTTTGTGTGTGCATATACGTACAGATCTATACACACACGCATGACACACACACGATGGACCAGCGCCTTCCTTGTAACCCAGCAACGCTGTCAGTTTCTAAAAACAAACGCCGTTATCGTCCAAGAAAATCGCTAGTTGTTTTAGGGGACAGCGTAGTGTTGTATTGACGTCTGTTCAAAGTATTTTTAATCGAAATTTTTCTAACTGTACTGGCGTAATTCTGTATGAAAGTTAAAGTGTAAACTATTATTTTGTCCGAGTACGCAATAAATGCAGTACAGTTATGAAACTGTTGACAGTACTGCGGTTACAAAACAGACGCCGGTACATCACGTGATAAGAGCGCTCGCTATCAGGGAAAGGTTTCCACCGGACGAAGTCGACGGAAATGTCCGCGGAACTGTGACGCAACAGGCCCACAGGAGTGGCGTTGAGGCTAGCCATTGATGTTGGGCGATGTGTCGTGACCCCAAATGAACAACCCAACTCATCCCAGAAGCACTCATTAGGGTCAAGGTCGGGACTCGGGTATGCTGGTCGATTCCTTCTCACACGTCTCGGAGCATCGAACCTCTATGAACTGTTGTATGATTACATTTAGAAGCTTCTATAATTCACCACACGGCTCGGTGGGTTTATTTCATTGGTCAACTGTATGTTAATCCACTACATATTGCTTTGAAAGCTGCGGATAGAGCTGGTAAAGTGATCACTATATAAACCAACTTCTCAAGAATAATGATTGTGATCTTAAGTATTAATTTTCGGAATATATACTATGCATTTATTTCGTGCACTGCTATATCAACAAGCGTCGGAAAGATAAAGGTTTTATATCCAGAACGCTAGCTCATTCTTTCCTCCAGAACTGTAACTAATCATTAACATAATTCACACCATATTCACGTTTTCATTCTTATTTATCCTTCTTATACTTATTCCTTGTGCCTTTAACTCAGCTTTCTGCTGGTTTTCTCAGTTAAACTTCCCCTTCTGTCAATCGGGAACATTCGTACTACTCAACAGTACTAACTACCTGTATCCGGATTTCAGAAATATTGACTTAACGGTGGGAAAATTCCAGGACTGTACGCAGATAAATCATAGCCAAATATACATAATAAAACTCGAAGCAACGTCTTTTACTGTATTCGTGGCGAGCTGCAACAAATGCCATGCGTGGTTCGATCTTTTAATATGAGCTACTAGACATGTTTATCTTTTTTTTCTCCAAATGGACAGACCGGTAGAGTTTGAGCATTTGCAACACGTTTCCAGTCCGGCCATCGCTGTCACGGTTTTGCATTTTTTTACACTCAAGACGAATACTGGGATGGTTCCTTATTGCAAGAAATGGCCTGTTGTCTCCCGACTGTTGTCTGAGCGGCTGGTTCCGTGTCGTGTCTATATGCCTCGCTGTCGACAAGGTAGCAAGACGTAAGTACTTATGGGAGGGAATCACGTGGGTCACGTTATTTTGATCTTAAGTGTAGTTAAAAAAATCATTAAATAATTTACTTCGAAACTCAGCCTGTGCTATGTACTGTATAGACAAATATTTCATACACTGATTTAGCGGATAATATATGGAGTTCTGTTGTTTACGCCAGATGGCGTTAATAGGCCTACTACGAGAATATAATATTTTTGTAATGAATATGGGGACGACAGCTCGTATTGATCCTTCCTTGTTCTAAATTAATTTACGTCAATGGCCAAGTAGTTGAAAATCTGATTAATTGTTGGCAAATATTGAAGTATTTACTCGTTGCTCGAATATTTTCAATAAGAAACTGCTTTGGCTTATAATAATCTTACAAACATCGCCATTTTTTTTACGAATTTTATTTTTGCCATATTTTTTATTTTGAGTTATGTTTGTATGTACATTTGTCTGTAGTGGAGCGTATACTACGTAGCTTGTATGATAATTTGGACTGTGGGATTGATCAGAGTACATTAAAAATCAAACTTTCTTAACTTCCCAGGGCAAATTAATGAAACGGTTAATTGGTGTTTCATTTTAACTGCCAATCCTATCGTTACCTGATTTACAAATATTAATATGAAATAATAAAAGTAAGATAAAATATTAAGTAATCAACGATGGCGATGGATTTACAACCTAACTGTTGAGAAAATTGCCAGTTTCGTTACTACGGGGGAATTAGTGTACTCGGATAAGTTCAGTGGAAACATGAGGAAGCTTGTCCGGCTTGAATATTAAACAAAGTAAAAATTAGTAACCTGATAAGTAATCTGTTCAATGTTTTTTTTTATGTAAGTACAGCGACTCTGAATGTTTTTTGACAAATGTAACACCTTAGTATATTTTTAATTCGTCGCGCAACAGACGCTGATCCTGTACTCAGTCTTTATACTTATATTTATCAGTGTGTATTGCAGTGTCGTATGCATAACATGTTCGACACCTAATATGAATGCGACGGCGCAGGTCAGGTAGATCACGAACTGGTGTGAAAGGTTCATGGATCGTGAGTTTCTTGGGCACTCGCATCGGAGAGGCAGTCATCGTATTTTGTACCTTGGCTCTTTAGAAGCGCAGACATTACGGTTGTGAATTTTTCCCCAGTGAGGGTTTGTCAGCTATAAAATGATCCAAACATACGCTTGAAGGCCCAGAATAACAAAAATAATAATAATGTCAATATTTTGCAAGCGTAATTGAGCACGCTAGGACTACTTAACCTTACAACAATTCAGCCATGAATGTTTGAAACCCTGTTTCCACCCTCATTTTTGCGAAGCGTCTTGCTGAAGACTTTAATTATCGACTTCTCGCACACCGTCTTCCATTAACAAACCGATTTCAGTGACTTCATTTGCAGCCTTGTCGTGATCGGTTGCTATAGACGATTTAGGGATAATGCATTGTCGTTAGTGACGAATCCCATATTTGACAAAGCACGGATAACAATGATTCTCTTAGGGCCGGTTTCACCATGCAAGATTAAGGAATATTATCTAGATTAAGTAGTAAAATATCTCGATTTTCAGTCACCTCTGTTTCACCACACACTTAATCTCGATTTTCTTGGGTTATCGAGATTAAATATTTAACCCTCCAATTTCGGCCGATTTAGTCACATTATCGAGATTAACTCGTAACATATGTTGTTTATAAACACACAGGTGGCGAGAAGTCTGACAATTCAAAATTCGACAAGTATACTGAAACAATAGCTCAAAGGATGTAGAATCCGTGAAAGGTGTATTATTTTGAAGAACATAACGATGCTGACTTCAGATTACGTTTTCGTGTCAAAATAATTTGCCCACAGATGTTTTGAATGGATTGACGATCGTCTAGGAGGTCAATATGCAAGTTTATATGTATTAAAATTTTATTTATTTTATTGTTGTATTCATGTAATTCTTAACACATGGAATATTTTTTCATTGTCAAATATTTCGACGTCCTTTCTGAAAGTGCATGTGTGGGTGGATTGTTTTGACACACGAAAATGCAATCTGAAGTCAGTAATGTGTTCTTAAAAATAATTATTCCTTACACGAATGATGTATTTTCAGTTGATGGTTATAGGGTAATTTTAATAAAGGGCTGTTACATCAACGAATTACGTAAGATATAATGTACAAACTCTCACACATTTCAATTGCAAATTAACCTAAATAACTTCTACGACTCTGCCGATTTTTGCTGTTGCGTAACATTATCTGCCTACCAAAAATTTCTGTTCCGGTATAGTTCCGATTTTATTTGCTACAAAAGATTTGGCCTTTATTACAGATTTAAAAAAAATTACTTGTATTTCACATAGACTTCGCAATACAATAACATCATACAAAAAACCAAACATCAGTGATGGCCTCCGCTGGCCTTGGTCTGTACAGCCACAACAGCATAAATCATACGTATTCGGGAATCTCCGACAGCTGTTCGGTAGTTTTAACTCGACAGAAACCTATGTTCAGAAAATCACGATAATATTATCTCGATTTTCTTGGAGGAAGATAATTCCTGGTGAAACACAAGCTACTTTATCGAGATTAAAATGGAAGATTAACTTGTAATCTCGATAATGTAATCGCGATTTTCTACAAAGTTAATCTTGCGTGGTGAAACCGGCTCTTAGTATAAAGGAGCACTGGATCGTGTCTTCAGTGTTGAGCCGACATAACATCGTAACTTCATGGTATGGGGAGCAATATTCTACGATCATCGGGTTTTCCGTGGTAGTGATCAAGGAAACGCTGACGTCACAGTCGTACACTCAGGATTTACTGTGGCCTCCTGTGTCTACCCTTCATGGCGCAGATCCAGTGGGCAGTTTTCCAACAGGATAATGCCCGCCCTCACAAAGCACAGTTTTTTTCACGAATGCTTTCGTCCTGTCGGCACCTTGACCAGTCCGGTCTCCGGAATTGTCACCTATAAGGACAAACGTATACCCGGCTGGAACAACAGCTTTGCCCATCAACGTGTTCGCAGCTTCTATAGTGGCAGTTGCGGCATATATTGAACATTATAGGATATCATTAGACGTCTGCATGCCTATGACAAACCGGATCACATTTATCCACGCTAGGAGCGGTTGAAGACAGTCATTGACTTGGTGTTCTAGAGTAACAGTTTTCCCGAATAAATGGTATATTTGTTTTGAATTTGCAGTTGGTTATTGGTGTCATCTTTCCCGTTGTTTGGACAAAGTATCATTCCATATAGAACGTTTCCTGAGTGCTACAATTCCTGGCAATAAATGTGTGATTTATTGGTGCCGTTTTTAAAAGTCTCTGGTAGATATGTAGTAAATGTTAGTTTTTAATATCTCGTCTCGAGGATATTAGAGACAGAACTTGTTTCGCAAAAATCTGGAATATGCAAAGAAACGACCATAGTATGTATTGAGGCAGTATCGCAGCGTTTTATCTAAGAGATTTCGGAAATTCGAAGTCAGGATGACCGAACCGGGGATCGTACCCTAGTCCTCCCATATACGATTCCAGCGTTTTACCGCTGTACCGCCTCACTCAGTTAATTATGCATTAATTTTATGTAGTAGTACTTTTGAATTCCATTTAAGGTACTCTATTATCAGTTGTTTATGATATTTGAATCTTCACAAACTTGTGCCGCTGCTGCTAAAAAATAGTACAACGTTTCTATTCTGTAATTACTTTTTATGACTCTCAGTAAACATAAATTTGTTTAGGTTTTAAATATTTTTGAAGACATGGGACATTCTTGCAATAATTCTTCACACATCTCGAAAGCTTCATTAGAGGAAGACTTTATATGACATTAAGGGGCATTGATCCCTACCACCTTGGATATATCTGTTTCTTCTCGATAACTTTTGTCCCAGTCGATATATCAAAATTTTTGTCACGACAGGGCATAGATACAAACTTATTCGATTTTGTGTAATTGCAGGAGCCATAATACATTCATTATTTTGCAACGGGAAACAGCTGAAAAGGAAAAATTGCTTTATTTACGGGACAGGGGCGTCATTTCAGGTTTTTCCAGGGGGGGGGGAAGGGGCAAGATTTTGTTTTCTGACGACAGTGACCTTGTTGCATCTTTTTTATTAATTAAGCATGTATAAATTAGATACTTTAATAATAAAACTTCAGTTTTATGTCCTTAAGTTAGCATTATTTACATTTAAAAATACAAAAAATACGTTTATACACAAAATTTCCAAATCCAGGGGGGGGGCATTCCCCCCCCCCTGTAGCCCCAAATGACGCCCCTGTTACGGGAGCGACTACAGAGGCCACAAAATTAACAGAAACAATGCCATATGGATTCCAAAAAGTGAATGAAACAAACTATGCCTTGCCAGCGTGAAAGAAGTAAAATAACGTGGTTAATCCCTGATTAACAAGAAAAACCGTAAAACCGATCTGACAGGAATCAGTCCCCCTTAACTACTATTTTAATTACTTTCAGCAATTCAATCACTGTTTCAACATTTCCTGCTGGATGTAGTCACTTTCAAAATATCTTCTTTGCTGCACAATCTTCTACTTTTTTAAAATATGTAGTTGTGATGACACTCTAAAAGTTAAAAGACGAATACAGCATAATATTTCCTGGTTTCTCACATTTGTCACTTATGTAAACTTATGTTATTGTACATTGTTTTCCGTGACTTCTCTCTCTCTCTCTCTCTCTCTCTCTCTCTCTCTCTCTCTCTCTTGTTAAAAGTCTTAAGGCTGGTTGGCAGCAGTTTGCCATTCTTTCCTGCTCAAGATGATGACTGCGTCTTCAATGTAGCTATTTCACAAATATTGAAATGTTTCTTGGAGCCCTTGGGCTTGAGTGACCGTAACGAATGTACGGTTGTAAACTGAAATCCTCAGTTTTGCGGTTTGACTTAATGCATCTAACAACAGCAACAAATCACTCAGATTTTCTCTTCCTCGGTATCACGTATTATTAGAATCCGGGACATCACCTCGTATCCTAAAGTTTCAAACAAGTTTGTGATGTAAGTGAACTGACCTATGTCAGTGTACTAATTTGTATTATTGTTGTACCTTTTTGGCGTATTAAGAGGTATGGAAAGGTACGATATCGAGCGGACAACTGGAATACTCAATCGTCAATAAAATCTGAACTACTCACCAAAATTCGATGACATATTTTTTTCCGAGTGTGCATACATATTTTATCAGTACACGTTTATATGCACAGCATTTTCATTTGAAAATAATTTTAACATCCTTAAACCTCTCGCGCAGACATTTTACGATAGTAAAATTATTTTCAAATAAAAACGCGAGTATTTTTGAAATTCGGTTATTATAGAGGCCTAGATATAATAATGTTAAAAATTATAAAAATTACAGTTTTACAGTTTTTTTTTGTTTTAATTACTTATATTCCTAAAAACACGTTTTAATTTTTTACTCGAAAGTAAAGCATGCTACCGTATATTTCTGTATAAATAAACGTCCGCTGATAAAATATCTGCTCGGTAAAAAAATCTTATCGAATGTTGACGAGTATTTCAAATTTAATTGACGATTGAGTATTCCGGTCATCCGCTCGACATCGTACCTTTCCATACCCCTTAAGGCCTTAGGTTTTGTATCTTATGAGAGACATGTGATTGGAGGCGTTTACATGCTAAATTAATCTTAAGAAGCCTATATACCTGGCGCATGAACGGTGTTGTAGCGTGTCAGTTTTCTTCTTTTCTAAGCGAAAACTCGTTACTTATTCCATTATGTTTATCTACGAAAAGAACACTCAGTTTAAACTATGCTTCTTATAATTAAAAATGCAGCTCGTTTGTTTAGAAATAGGATTTTGGTGCCCTTAAAATGGCTAAAGGCAGCTTTTTTTTAGTCTGTTGTGATTACAAAAATACCGTCCGTATTCCGAAAACTCACCATTAGAAACACGCGTTTGACTTTACTACAAACTTTCCACAAATTAATTTTATTGTTGGCTCTTTATGTCCCATAGGAAAAAAGAATAAAAAAACACTGCACGCCAGTTTGGCGCGCTGCGGTTAGAAGCGAAACGGTTAATGTCAAGTGTGACAAACAGAAACCTTACCGCCTCACTGTCGAAGCGGAGTGTGAAAGTCAGTACGAAGGCAGCATTTTGTGTACTTTTGATCTGTCACACACTCCCATTGGTGCTTCTACTTGTTTGAAAATAGAGGTTTTGTTCCAAGTATATGCTTTGTTATTGCATTCCACTCCATTACCCAGCGAATATGTCACAAGTCTAGAGAAGGCGAGTTTCTAAGAATTGTGATGACGACGTGAGTTGGTTTGTACGTCGGCGTCGTATTCGTAGAAAATGAGAATTCTTATCGACTTCTTTTTAAACAACACTCTTCTCGACAACTATGTTCTTCAGTACATGCGGTGGCTTGCGGGTTTAGATACTATAACGAGCACGCAGCTGGTTAACCTACTTTTCCGCAGTATATGCCGTGCTTACGATATTTCTCCTTATGTCACTGTGTTTGGTCTATTCTGCGTTTCTTCTATTCGCGCACCTTTAGAGCCTCATTTGATTTACTCGAGAACAGTCGGTTACGCCGCATCACCGTAGCTTCATAAACGTTATGGCATTTCTTTTTCAAACAGTGGCAGGTTATATCTTTCACTTTGCAACATTTCCTTAAGTAAACACTACTGTGACTATCATCATAGGACGTTCAGTGGAAAATTGTCGAGCTTGACTCCTTGTTTTGCTGAAAAGTATTCTATTCTCGTTGCCTTTGTAGCTGTAAGTTCTCGTTGTCAAGGTGGTACACTCCAGAGAGAGATGACACACGACCTGTTGTAGCCGCTGTAGTTGTTAGATAATAGTGCATGTAGTACACAAACTAAGTAGAGTGAAAAGAGGCAAAGGACAAAACAGCGTCGGAACGTACACTCAAAGTTCCAGGAGCAAGTCTAGATTAGTAGATGACGTTGCTTGTTAAACTCTCGCAAGAGTTGGCAGAACGGGTTGAGAAACAGCATTTAAACACCTACGTGTGTTCCGGACAGGCCTTGGAGAAAAGTGCGTAGTCGTATTGGCCTCAGCTGTACACCTTTCCAGAGTTTTAACATCACTTCCTACTGCGTCACACGTTTTCTCTTGTTTCTCTTGATTCGATGCGTACGGGAACAAACACCTTAAAATCCAACTTCTCTCGGGGTATTTTTCACGACTTCAGAGCCTATAAAATTAATTAATAACGATAAACTTTGTAGGTCTAGAAATACAATACATAGGTACCTGTTGCTTTAGTACACTGCAGTGTAACACTATGCAAACGTCTAGTTTACATTATTCTTAAACCTTTTTTTTTTTTTTTTTTTTTTTTTTTTTTTTTTTTTTTTTTTTTTTTTTTTTTTTTTTTTTTTTTTTTTTTTTTTTTTTTTTTTTTTTTTTTTTTTTTTTTTTTTTTTTTTTTTTTTTTTTTTTTTTTTTTTTTTTTTTTT
>PNEQ01127484.1:0-21112 GCA_003012365.1 Medauroidea extradentata | reverse complement strand
TAAATGTTTATGTTAAATAAAAAATTTCAAAATTAAAATTTTTTTTGGTACTTTTAGAAATTTATTTTAAACACAGAAATATTTTATAATGTGTTTGTATATTCTTCAAGCCGTAGACGGTGACGTGTAGTTTTGATGAGATTTTTTCCCTTTCTATATATTTACTGGTTTTCAAGTTTTGTATGAAGTAAAAATATGCAAATTTTGACTTTGAAGTGACATTACGGGAAAACTAGATGAGCTATTTTTTTTTTCGTTTGATGTTAATGTACTCTTAAGTAATGTCTACAAAACTAACACTATTTTATACAAATATAAAATTATGAATTTTTCCCCACTTGAACGCCTTTAAACGAAAAACTCATATAAAGCAGCATATATTTGTAGTAATGTTACACCATCTGGTAGTGCTACAACCTTATATCATATACAGAATGTAGCAAAAATAACTGTTTCTCGTCTGCTGGCTTACTCCGCTCCCGATCAGGACAGATCTGAGTAAATTGGGCGAAGAGATCAGAGTTCAGTATTTAGATGTTTCGAACGGAGGTAGGCTATAATCTTACCAGAGAGTATTTCAGCTCTATTGAGTAAACCGAATAATGTTTTCATAAGTGTCCATCTATGACCGAGATCGCCGAAGTGTCATGGTTAGGTTTGTAAGGTCGGTTATACAAGGGGTCATTCCATTGACGACCATCGACATGGTACGGAAATGTTCGACGACTTACGAGGGTATCGACAGTTGTTTGCTGGATGCTTTGATTGTTATTGTACGCGCGCCAAGCATGCTCGTGTACGTGGTGCAGTGCGAAGCGAAGGTAAACGAGCTGGCCAGGCGCGTGTTCTCGCCCACACAATCACGTCGCTGCCGCCGGCCAGACAGCCTGCTGCTACCCGGAGCAGGAGAGACAGCACAAAGACTTCTTGTGTAAGGCGTGACGTATCCGCGGACAAGAGTGCGCGCTGTGATGCGGCAGCCTGCCCGTGACGTCACCACGGAGAAGAACTGCTGCTGGACGTGCCGCACGTGTTATTTCTGGCTGCATGGCCACTCTCCCTCTGCTATCACCAGGTCCGTCCACCCACCGCACTCACATCGCAAGTGCGGGTTGTCGAACTCCCACCCCACCGATGCCTGCCTGCAGTATAATCTACAATGCTACTTGAGCTCCTCGTGTCTGTGAGGGGAGTGGCGACACTCAGTGTTCGCTAGCTCCCTAGTCCCGGTCGCACTATAGGTGTCGCAACGTGAGTCAATCCTCTAGAAACGCAACTATTGCAAATATTACGTTTAGTGCTGTACATATATTTAAAGTAAACAACAAAGTATAATCTATTTATGTTAAATAATTTAAAGGTACTAAATGTAGTATTTTAAAAGCAATTTTTGCACCAGTTGAGTTTCTAAAAGATTGAACTTACTTTGCGGCACCCATAGTTGTCTTGAGATTACACACAGTTGAAATCTGTGACATATTATAGCCATATATGACTCAACCTTTTTTTGTCTTCAAATTTTTCACTCAGGAAGTGTACTGAATATGTATGTCAACTCATTAATTTTTACTAAATTGGTTTTATTATTATTACTATGTAAGTGTAAATTTTTACGTTTTATGTCGCCACACTTAAAACACTTTTGCTTACGGTTATGGAAGGTTGGCCTTGGTACAGATGTATGAACGTTATGCTTTGCCCATGGCTAGGTTAATTTGTTGGTATATTGTTTTCTTTACGAGGCGCGCTTTTCAAGCGTAAGTACGTGATACTTCAGTACCTGAATGTCACTGTTACAATTATCGAGTAGTTATATTACCAAAGTATTGTGATATTTATGTTCCTATATAGCGTCTACTGAATTATGAACGATTGTTCTCTCTGTAGTTCATAATAATCATAATTGTCGACTTTCAGCAGAAATGCAAAGACAGGCATTGCGGTAGATGAGTGTGAATTGTGATTTTTTTTGTTTGGCTTACCGGCAATGTAATTAACGTTTTACATTTACGTGCTAGATAAAAATGTATGTCTTTGATATATATGTTTGGTAATTATAGGTACAAACGAAAGGGATGTGTCGATGCCGATGAAACAAGCAAATAATGGTAATAAACATTGGTCAGGAAAACGACGGCTTTCCCGTTACGATGTATGGAGACGTGCAAACGTGGCAATTTTGCAGCACTGGTTTTTTTGTAGGGATATTTAAACGCTTTAGTTTCCACGACGCATTGTGGATGGTTGCTACTGCATTCGGAACACACCTGTAATTTTTGAACGTGTACGGTCATCGATGCGAAGACGTGCTGAAGCCTGCCCTCACATGAACCGCGCCAATTTCGAACACTTGTTGTTGTAATGGCTTCGTCCACACGCACAGCATTTTGAAGTGTTGACCCTCGGTAACACTTGTATTATAGTGTTCCCGTCGTAACGTGTACTGTGTCATATTGAGAAAACCATTGGTTTACTAGCATTATTAGCTTGTTTCATCGACCTCCACTCACCCCTTTCGTTTGTACCTATAATTACCAAACATCCTGTACGATGTGGGTGTGCATAACAGTACAAAATATTTTCATCTACTTTTAAAACGTAACTTTTGTTTGGTAGTAAAATTAGTCTTAAACTTTATCATACTTATCGTGTCATTAAAATTTTTTTTTCGGACACAAGTATCTTGAACACTGTTCTAAAATTACGCTTATCTTTTTGTTATTTAGTCTGTGACTTTGAATGATATATTTACTGTGTTATTAAAATAAAAAAAATTGTTCTGAATTAGTAAAAAATAGTTGTCTGCTGTTTGTATTCTTGTAGAAGAATATTTTTTTCCAGTGAGATAAACGTTATTTAGATGTATTAGCTAGCCTATAAAATTGTCTAAACCTTCATAAAATTCAATTTTTTTGTTGGATGCTGTATTACTGTGATGCGTTGTATGCTGTATATTGAAGTGCTTCGTCGACCTTGACTAGGGTAAGTTGTGGGCACGCTTAGCTGGGCCGAGCCGGGCTTTGAACCCGTGGCACCTAGTACAGACGGACGGAAATTCAACTGCTCCATCACCATGACGGAGCTGTGATGGTCACAGCAGCTGGCGCGCAGGCATCTTCGCACTACCTCTCGTCTGTCTTCTCGAGAGTTTTAACGCTGCGTGTCCCCGCATAAACTTGTCTTGCTTCTAGACTTGGCCCGTTTGAAACAGAAATTGGAGACAAATTTTCCAAGCCAGTGTGCAACTTACCATCGTAACCGTCACTGAACTGGCGTGCTGTCTTCTCTCTAACAGATCTTCTCTATGAGTCATTCAGATGTGACCCTATTATTTTATGATGTAATGTTATATACGTAAAGGTGTATATTATATATATATATATATATATATATATATATGCCCCTTCTACCCCGAACTTTTCATACCTAGAGGACCTAATAAAATACATATTTTCGACATTTTAGAAATATACGCAGAACCTGAAATAGATAGACACAGTAGACATACGTGTAAAGTTTTTTTAATGATATTCCTAAGCAGACATCACGCACACTGAGCAGTTTGTGAATAAACTTGTGTCGGCAGAAGCTCTGCACCCTGCTTGGTGGCCTAGTCAGACGACCACCTTTACCACAACATCGGTAATTAAATGTAAAGTTCAGTGGAATGAGTTGTTTATAGCTGTGATCGTTGTTAGTGTGGCGCAACAGTCCTTGGTGCCGTTGAAACGTCATAGTTCTTGCAGTATGTCACCCGGGAGATACCTCGCGTGCGTTTCAATTAGGACGACGGCTGTAGACGACGATGGCACTGCTAACAAGTCGGTGTTTCATTCGCAGAGACCGGAAAATTCGCGGGTTCACTGACCTGTAGGTTAGCTTCCAAGAATATTCGTGTAATCGTGCAGACAGCAGCTGTTTATTAGCTGCTCGCTGACAGTGAAATGGGCCTGTGTTCAGCTACAATTTTACTATTGCCTCAGATACTTTCAGGAAGTTTTCAGTAAGTTAACGGCCAATTGTGAACGTGTTGCAGACCTATAGTCGCTGAAACTCTAGTTTGTGCCTAAAATAAATTGCAAATTTTTCTGGTCTCTATTCATTCGATTTAGTTCTATGCATGACTACTTCTCGATTAATTCTACACATTATGTTAGAGTTCTTTAAGAAGTCTATAGTGGTTATGTTAAGTTTGGGCGTCAGTCGGCACACATTCCACTTAATAGTGTTGCAATTTTTTTTTATTCTAAGAAGAAAGTTTTAAATCTGTGAATATTCAACAGTTTATATTTGTTTTGCAATGAATCTATCAACGCAGATTTATGCCGCAATCAGTCCAGCAAATTATGAATATAAAAAAATGTCTAGGTTGATTACTGCGTAATTATTCGTTAACCCTTGTGACCGATAGTCACTAAGCTCAGTAGTTTTGTTGTTTGGTACCATATGTAGCTACTTGTATGTTTAGAAGGTTTAAGTGGACACCTTGGAACAGGTCAACAGCTGTACAACCTTAACCTGGGGGCCAATTAAATATGACTTACTATACGTGCAACGAGGAATTTACACCTGCGCTGCTTCTGGTTGCGTTGACTTGTAATACTCACTCACATGCAATAGAAGGCCCGTTTAACGTGCTCTGCACTTGCGCTTCGTTGTGTCGGTGCAAATAGCAGGTGATGATATTTAATCGTGGCCCTGGGGAATGAGCGAGAAGAGGAAGTTGGCTGCTGTTAGCTCGGACAAGGCGGACGTGGACGACTTGTGAGGCTGTCGAGGTTCGCTAACAAGTGGATAAGGGAAGCATGAATGTGGCGAAATCGGTCTTCGACCACGATACCTAATAATCCCAAGTTTATGTTTGTGGTACTGTACAGTATTGGCCTGGGTTTTGTCTCAACCCCAAAACGGTGTACGTGTGTTGTGTTGGGAGCACTCTCTTTATTGAGAGTGCGGCAGCCACGTTAGTCGAAGAACCTAAGGTATTGTCTCGTGACAGTCAAGTTACTGCTCTACTTTGAAGATCTGCTGTGGTGAGTCTTCCAAGCGACAACTATATTCAGCGTCTTCAACTTGGCGGTAGCGTCACGTCCTCGGTATTCAAGATGGATTAGCGTTAAAATAGTCGTGGTATTGAACAAATTGAAAACTGACGAAGGAAAATTCCTTTATAATTTGTGGTGCTCGTTAAGTATTTGTAGTTTTAAGGCGTGTATTTCGCTGCCTTTTGTCCATTTATTATTCATTTGAAAGAAAAAAATTTAGAAAAATTTAAAACTTTCCTACATGGCTAATACTTCGTGACAAAAAAAAATTTTTCCCTTAGCTGTCAAGCCACCGCCCCTTTCTCTCTCCCCTCCTGTCTCTTAACGGTTTCCATCCCAATTCCTTCATCGCCAGCCTCAACCTGCCTTTTCCATTTAGTCATCACTAGAGACATGCAAAATTCGCGTTATTCTCTGACAACTGACTATATGCTCGTTCGACGTCTCCCGCTGGCCGATATTGTCGTGACTTGCCGCGGAGAATGCTTACACGGTAGAGAGGCCAACCTCTGTAACGAAGTAACACACGTAAACGACAACACATAAAAGTTCCTGGCCAATCGAATCGCAGATCATGCTTTGTTATTTATAGGAAAGTGAAGTTTAGTCTGTTATCAAAGCATAACGCGAATTTTGCATGTCTCTACTCATCACCCGTCTCGTTGTCCTCTGTACCTTCTCCAGCTCTGGCACCTACACGTACGGACGCACTCTGCGCACTCTGAAGTAGTATATTGAATATTATCGATTACAAAAATTATTCTTAAAATTGCGGTTATTTTTAAGTACGCACACAACCTTGTCTATATTTCACTTTTATGTTATATTTTTTCAATGATTGCAAACAAATTTTAATGGAATATCTCACATCACTTTCTACAATTTAACCAAAAGCATTTGTTTTAACAATGTAAAAATATAAAACATGCCCAAGGCAAGCTGACAGCAGCTTGGACAGCAAGAGTAGCCAGAATGTTGTGGGAGGAAATAATGACACAACTTAATAAATTTTGAAATGAAAGGACGTAAAAAAAATATCGAAAGGTTTGTTGCAAGTTGAAATGTGTGTTCTTTTGTCACTGCATTGTTGGTAAGTCTGCAAAAAAAATTCCTCATACGACCATGGGTAATTTTTGCAACAGTGTGTGGAAAATCATTTTTTATGGTCCTGGGAATAGGTTTTTAATCGCGTTATGTTTCGAAACGTGTCTTTTTACAAGTTAAATGTAGCATAACTTCGTATTTTGACAGTAAAGTCACATAAAATTAATGTAATTAGAGTAATTGTATAAAATTATGACACTGTGAGGATTCGAAACCATGAAATATGAAACAATAAAACCAATACGCTGATCACTCGGTCATCACCACATTTGAATTCTTTATTATAAGCAAATATACATCGTGGTTAGTAAAAAGTTTATTTCTACGAGTATTTGCATGTTTTTTTTTTTTGCGGAAAATTGTTTCCAAACACAAAATGTTACGTCGTACATGTGACCAACCTAGCCAAAAGTAAATAGTGTTGCATTAAATATTTAGACGTTTTAGCCTATATAACGAACTTTTATACGATCGTTTTCCAGCTCTGTGTCCCAGTGTCGACGAAAATAATTTTCGTATATCAAAAGGGAATATTTTATTAATTTGGTTATTTTCTTAGTTGACAATACGCAAGAGGTTATATTATTTTAATATAGAACTAATATTTATATGTGAGGGAATATTTTTTTACAAAACATTTATGTAAAGACTTAGACATTTTTTGTGAATTTATGGAATTTATTACTTTTGTGTAATTTCATTAATTTCCCGATATCATTATCATTATTATAGATGTAGACTACATTGCCCTTTAACACATTTTTTTAATTTTGTTGAATATAATATGTTTTGCAATGTTACAGGTGTGTGTACATATATATATATATATATATATATATATATATATATATATTAAATTTATTATTTCGTTGGGCTGGAAGTTATTAGTCATGGTTTTTTTTGTTCCTTGGCGAAATTTAATACATCACTGGCATAGATAGAGAGAAAAATAACTGATCGTGACATTTTAGAACGAGTCATATGTGACTGTATCGCCGATTTTATAAATTTTTTACCAGATAATATGAAAGTTTTTTTTTGCCACCATTGTTTCGTTTAACTCTGCGAATGGGACAGATGGTGAAGTGGTTCGCGTCGAGGTTAGATAGTAATTTGTAGTGCCTCAAGTCAAGTTTATTTGCATCTTGAAGACGCCATTTCAGGAAGTTCTACCTCTTCTTGTACTACAGACACTGAATATGTTTGTTCATTGGCATGGTGTATAGCTTCTATAGCCGTGGCATTGTGTGCGATTTATAAGACAATTAGACTTTCTTCGCTTGGAATCGCAGAGGTTGGGATGTGACTCAACTCTTGGCTACCGGTTTTTTCCTTTAGATTTATGTCACGTAACTTATGCTATGAAGATCAAAGTAGTGATGCCGTAAAGATCGGTAATTTTCAAAGAGGAAACCTCGGTTCGGCAACATTAAATACTTTATATATCTTAGTTATACGGAGTGATTCCCGATATTCTAAAGACATATTGTAATGATCGATGCACATTAAAACTAAATATTTGTCAGTCTATAACTTACATCACATCACTTACTACACGCTGAAAAGTAACAGCCGTGCTAGTTTATTTGAAACTTTACGAATTAATTTAAAATGTCTTCTTGAAATGAATTTTGGTGTTGTAAGTTTTATTTGATTTTATCTTCGATAATCTGTATGGTTTTTCTACCTATCACTTTTTCCCAGTTTGTAAGAACGTACCACAGTTTTGTAAAGTATGTGAGAAACCCTACAGTTTCATATCAATTTTTGTTGTAATCAATTGTCTACTATTTTAATCTGTTTTTGCACATATTGCATGCTGGACGCGCGTAACTATCTGTGATGTAAATTTCGGTCAGGTATAAGATAAACATAAAATATTATGCTTACCACCATCTGGCAGTAAGTACATATCTGTGGATGGAAGACGTGGGCAAATACTACACAGAGCTTCAGCAACATTTAAGTAAATAATAAATGCATTTAACTGTATACCTTGTAAATCTAATACGCTTTTTAGCTCTCTACTTTATCATTGCATATTTATTCGTATTCTGCATCTCATAATAAGAGAAGCATTGATATTTAACAATCTTCAACAGTGTGTAGACCTATTGTTGTTGCTCTAATCATCATAGCACTTACAAATAGAGTTAAATCGTTATCAGTCCCACACGCTTATAGTTCTTATAAATTTCAGTTTAAATTAGATTTTCAATATCAAGAAGACAAAAAGAATACAACTAGCTGTATAAAAATATTGTTTGACTTGGGCAAGTTTTGAACTCACGGCATATAAAAGCTTACCATACGACCCTGCAACTCTGACCACTCGTCTACCATATCAAATATAAATTTAATAAGTTAGTAGGGAATTTAAGTAAGATGTCAAATTTTGCTTTCAGTCACAATTAACTGATAGTTTTCAGCCTCAGTAATTATATACTACAGTTTTATTGTGTTTCGCGCAAAGACATAATTCTTATATTCCATGTGTGCCGTCAAACTGCCTTTATTTCAAGGATGTGGTATTTGCCATGGCGGTCATGTTGCCTGTTTATCACACTCGACGTATACGAGACGAGTGTCATTTCTAACCGTGTCTACCCCGATAGAGTGCCAGATCGTACGGCGTAGACGTATACGAGGGCTCTCGAATTGTCCGAGCCTACCGTTTCTGGAAATCGTTCTGCTTAACACCTCCGTATTCGATATACTCGTATTCGACTGGAGCTCCAACTTAGGCCCCCTGAGGCCGTATCGTAATCAACCGTGGTACTTGTATTGTAGCACTAAGTAAATTGAATTTGCGGAATAATTACAGATTTTACATTATTTTTCTCAGAATTAAAAAAAAAAACTGTGAAAGTTAAAATTATTCAGTATGAGCGAAGCTGAGCCGTAAATCACGTGGTTAGCATGCGTAAGACAAATTTCAACTTGAAGTGTTTGTAAACAGTAATACTAGTAGAGTTTTCAAGCGTCCAATAAATGAGTAGCCCTGAATTGCATGTAGACTTATTTATAACTAACTTGGTGATCTATGGAGATGATGGTTTATCGCGAAAATGTTTTGTGCCGACATAGGGCCTACCCTTTAAAACGCTGTAGTTTCTTGCAACATAAATGATTCGGTGATATATTTCCGACACAACCGTAGCTGTCTGCAGGCCAATAAAATGCAAAATATTACAATATCGGGATTCTTATTGGCTCAGTCAAATAGGGTAACAGCTTCACGTACAAGTGAAAGACGTGATCTTCTGGTAAGCTGAACGTACGCTGAAACCCAGCAAACAGTCAAGTTTTCCCGCTATAAACCATCATCTCTAACTATCTAGCAAAACTAACCACATGACTGTGTACCTTGCTCTACCAAGTTACTTGCCATGACTGTCTATTGCTGTAGTAATGACCCCAAAACTCTCTCTTTAATTGGTCTTGACAGGTAAAACAGTTTTTTGGGAATCTGTGATTTGTGCGATATCGTCGTGTTTTCATTTCGTTTGTACATTTCTTTCATTCTTGCGCTAAACAGGGACTGTAAGGTCGGCTGCGTGAAAATGATTTCGACCCATTGTGCCACACGTGCGTACCATCTCTGTCGAGTGACTGTACTCGTCAGTTGTGTACATTACCATGATTGGAAAACACTTGTCAAATACCTGCAGTTGAATTATGTAATAAATTGAAATAAATGTGTATTAATTTCCAAATATAATGTGGTGTTATATAATAGATAAGAATGCTGCCGTAGGCGCAAACTGTTTCGAACATTCAGTGTATGGAAGAAAATTTATCTGTGTGCAAAATAATTCTAATGTGTTTCGCTGATATACAAATTCGAATAAAATTTTCTGGGTACGAGGAAAACTTGCATTCTTGAGGGCAAGGGTAAGTTAGGAGGAGTGCGCTGAAGATCACGGGAGGAAGACCGAAGGAAACGTTTGGATAGTTTTTTTCTGTGAAACTATCAGAGTAACATTTGTGTGCTCTTTCAAATCCTATTTAAAAGTAAAGTATATGTTTGTTTAATAATGACACTGTGACGCATTTTGCATGCTCGAACTGACGGACCTACTAGTATAGTTTTTTATGAGTGTAGTGCAAAATTAGCACTTAGTTGCGATGTAGAGAAATATCGCACACATTGAAGTGCGAAAGGTCACGCGATGTGTTCAAGTTGTTGTAAATATGCTTCTATCAAATTATTCGGCACGAGTCCATGTTCTGTGTTCTCGTTTGTACAGTCGAAAAAGTGTGTAGGTGTATTCAATACCAACTGTGACGAGAGATGTAAGTGTAGACTCGTTTTACTTGTTTCCACCTGCGCTGCGCCGCGCTGCGTCGGTGCAAATATCTTGTAGTAATTTAGTCGGGGTCCAGGTGGGTACATTTGTTGACGTCAGCGGCCATGAGACGTACGACTTGTTGTTGGTTCTGTGTTCTCAGCATGTCGACCACGAGTTCAGATAGGAGGTACGTGATGTCGCGGCAACTCTCCCCATTAACAGGATGTGATTAGCTTTCATCATCGCACCGTCTTCGCGCGGCAGAAACATTTCGACTATATTTCTGGCGCTTCCTATTGTAATAATGTGTCATATTCGAAATGCTTTTACGTAATTGACAAAACTCTGGGATGCAGGCTCTTGCAATTCGTCTGTTAATTCATTTCACCTAAATTAATAAGTGGATAGCGACGGTTGACCGATTCATAGTTATCTTCCTTAGTAATCGTTTTGATGATGTATTTCAAATATTTTCGAGTTGTTACAATTATTTACGGTGCGTATTTTGTATACTGTTGTACTTAGCAATTTTATTTTGTTATTTACACATTTATTTTTTAAGTGTTTCAGAACAACACAAGGCTTTGGCAGAGGAATATTGGAGAAGGGGCGGCGGAGATAGAAAATAATTAATTAATCAAGGGCTGAGTTTAAGGTGTCTGTGATTATCTTCCAGCTCATTATTTTATGTTTATGTGGGATTCATATGTCGAGCAATAAACACCTGAGTGCATTTTTGAAGTTTTTTGTGTAGCCATTTAAAGAAAAACTAACGAAACACGTAAATTAAACATTGTTGGTAAAATTTCTGCTTTATTGGCTATTCGGACACAAATTTATTATTTCTCCACGAAAAGTCCTTTTGCCTTTTAATAAGCGTTAAAATCGGTATTTGACATTTGGTAAAATATGAATGTGATAATTTGTATTAAATTTTCATTTTATGACTTTTTCCAGTGTTTTTAAACTTTGGAAAGTAGTATTTAGTTGTCACCCAAATTTTATTTCGGTTAGTTATTGAGTTTTTCTGATAATGGCTACACTAAAAATCGTAACTTTGACAGCTTATTATACAATATATATGCAACCAAAATAAATTCTACTTTGTGAAAATTGTAATATTTCAGGTGTTTACTTTTTGACAAAATTATAATGAGTGGAAAAATCCATTGTCGTTAAGGAACCAAACATTTTAGTATTTATCCGTTTTAGAGACTTGGCGTGTAATGCATAACGACGAAAACTGTATTCCACACTTAAAACTTTTTGAATTATGGTCGTTAGTGCTATATGTTGTAGATGTTTAATGGAATATGTCACAAGAACGCAAAACGAGAAGCTTAGTGTATATAAGTTACAGCGCTAGATTGCACAGAATGACCGTACAGGAAAATTTTATGTTCTGTGCAGCAAGAACAAAAGGGACAGGTGCAAAAGAGAGGGAAGACGATAGTGCGATCGCCACCGTTTTCTTATTCAATGCACCTAAAAAGTTGTATTTAGTTTGTGTAACTATTTGACTCAGCAGTGTGTAAAATGTAGAATCGGTAAGAAAAGTGAGCCTGGGGTACGTACAATATTTTGTATTATTTTCCTCTTTCTCCCCCTAAAACTCATCGCTGTACCCGTGCCTGGATACGTGTACTGGTGTAATTATGGAACAATGGCAGTGCATGCATAACGCTAGAGATGTGTGGTGTTCAGTGATAGTGATGCTGGAGGAACGCGGTGTCGCGGGGTCGCAGCGCAGATCGTGGCTGGCGAGGCAGGCTGATCTCCCACACACGGGAGGCTGCCACTCCTGCTGGACAGCCCACGCCGTCGTTATTGCTTGCTGGCCTTGTGCACGCGTCACACCTCACACCAGCTACCTGCATGGCCGCCTCGACTCTGCTCCTCTGTGTACTCTAGCTTTCCTTCATCCACTTTGCTTGCATTCCCTGCTCCGGCCATCCTAAACAACGTTTGCCATGGTTTTCCTAAATCGCCCCAAACGAATACTGCGATTGTTCTTTAACAGAGGCCATGACCACTTCCTTTCCCAGTCCTATCGTTGAATCGACTTGTGTATGGGTTATTCTAAGTAAAGTGAGCACTTTTGTAACCCTAGTTACTTTTTTCTTTTCAGATTATTTACAGTTTCCTGCCACATAATGTAAACAAGCAATCTACTTATTAATCAGAGTATATAGATTATACCTTACTCAAAAGTTATCGTCTGAGGTGATAATAATATTTTGAAATTATTATTCTAGACAAAATTGTCTTAAAGTGCTCAGTTTATCGTGGACAGCCTATATCACAGTTTCTAATGACATCGATGTCGACGAGACGTAAACCCCACTGATCTTACCTCATCCTCTAGTTTATTATCCAAACGTAAAATAACAATAATAATAATTTTGCAGCATATATAGGTCATACATGGTTACATCTTCCCATAGTGGAAATTACTCTCATTCCTGAGGACCCGGGTTCGAGTCCCGCCTCTAGCCATGCTAAAACGCTTTTTTGCATGATTTCCTTAAATCTATCCAAGCGATGATTCCTTCCTTAACTAATGCCACGGCTGAATCTTCTCCAATATCCTGTCACCATGTGAATTTGTATGTCGCCGTCTCTAATACTTCGCAATCGAGTAGACGTAAAGCCCAATCATCTTACCTTCCAAAGAGGAGAGAATTTTAATCGAAAACTTGTCTATCTGCGTGAGTGATTATGCAAGCTTAGTAATAGCATTCAAAGAACAGGCATTTTTTTTAAAGGTCCTTCACTAATCTGACCTGATTGAAAGATGCTCTAATCGTTTCAGAGTTCGCCGGGACGGAGGAAAAGAAGTTACCGAGGGACTTGCGGGCTGAACCAGACGTATATCTGGACAGAAAGGTTGAGACAAGCACTAATCGTTGCTTATTCGCATTACGTAAGAACGTTCAGCTCTTAACGTTGCATGCAGAACGAAGCGATATTAGACTAGGACACATACTAGCTAACTGAAACAACTGCAAGACATATTAAATGGACACATTTCATCAATTCTTTGCTACTGTCTAGACATATTTTATTTGCGGTTAAGTCACCTGGAAAGTCTGGATATATTACGGAATTTCATACTGTCGATCTTACGGTCTCCATACTGAAAAGTTCGGTGGTGCCGTAAAAAATGTTCACTTACCGTAAACAACCTAAGTTGTATTTTCGTAACTAAACTTCTAAAATTTAATATATGTACACTATGAAAACAGATGTTTTTGTTTTTCTGGCGCAAGTCACCGGAACCTATGTATTTTTAATTTTATTTCTGAGGATAAACATACGTAAACATACACATTTCCTCGCGAACATACTGCCTTCTAATGGCACCTTGGAAACCTTGCCAACTTGCTGCGGAAAGTGTTGTTTTGCTACTACAAAATATACTACTTCCAAGTGTTTTCAAGTTGCTTATTTGCTCCTTTAGTGTGATCTGTAGCAATCGAAGGGTTAACATTATAAGTCAGTGCATCAGTTGTTTCCCCGCCATCAACCCTTGTCTGGCCTAATGCCTTCAAATCTATGTCGTTGGCATTACTGCCATTATTAGTCTGTTTTTATATTTTTTATGTTATCTTTTAATTTACTATATTATTTTTAGAGATGACAATTTATCGCGGGAAAACTTGGCTGTTTGCTGGGTTTCAGCGCACGTTCAGCTTACTAGAAGTTTAATGTCTTTCGCGTGTTACCCTATTTGATAAGAATCACGCTATCGTAATATTTGATGCCTGTTATTGGTCTGCAGACAGCTGCGTTGTGTCAGACGTGCGTCACCTAACCATACGTGTTAAAATTAACTACAGCGTTTTCAAGGTTATGTTGTCACGAAATATTTTCGCGGTATACCATCATCTCTAATTATTTTGCTTTTGTAAACACATAGCTTGAACTGAAATTATTTTAGTTAGTGTTGCAGATATATATTTACAGTTGATTTTGTGAAACAGTTTTTTGTAGGTTTCACCTTGATAATATTTTACTATAGGTGGTTCCCGATAAAGTGAGCTTTTATGAAGCCCATATCGTGTCTATAACAATAATTATAAAATAATTACTGTCGCCTCCTAATTGAATTATTGGTATGGTTTTGTTGTTATTCAGGTGGCTTGTTTATATAGAAAGGTAGCAGAAAACTATAAATTATCTAAAAGGAAAAGTAACTAGGGTCTTAGAAGTGCTAATATATCAGTAACCAGCTATATCATCACAAACAGAAGAAGTAAGTAAAATATTTCAGTTCCAGGGAATAAATTTTTACATGTCATCATGTTTAGTCTTAGCCTTGTAATGATGCATTTCGTAGGCTCGTAGCCTTCCGTACACAGGCTGATAAATAAAGTTCGCATCATCCTTCCCTTATTCTGTTAGGGAAGTAGCACACATAGTTATAGCATTCTGAAAAAAGAAACCGGTTTGAATATGTTGTTTCAACTCCGAGACATTCGAATCGGAGTAGTTCGCAATTGCATTTTTTATTTTGAAGATCAAACTCAACCTTCAGAATTTAGGTAGCGGAAGTAACTTGTGTTATTTTGCACAAGAAGATTCATTCATTGCACATTTCCAAACGTATAACTGCAGTGAGTCACAGTACCGACTACTCGTGTAGCACAATGCGCATCGTGTTGCGTAACATGAAGCAACGCACAATTTTGTCGCTGTATGAACCCATACAGGACCGGTAGCTGTTTTCATTAACGGGCCTCCCTACCTGCGCTTCAAACGTGTTGCAGCGAGTTACGGCTATTCGTTTTTTGACGAAACTATTTAACGCAAATGTTATGTGTACATCTACGAAAAGAACACACACTTTAAACTACATGGCCACAGTTTTAAAAATTCCGCACGTTGATTAGAAACATTATTTTCGAGCCCTTCAAAATGGCCAAAAATGGGTTTTCCAGACTGCCGTATGTGGAAAAATAACAACAGAATTAAAAAAAAAAAAAAATACAGCTATAGAAACAAGCGTTAGACTTTGAACTATGCTGCTCACAAATAAAATAATGTGGTCACCGCTTAAAGTCCCACAGGAAAAAGGATAATAGTACAGCACTGCACGCCAGTTGAGTGGCTTGCACGGAGAGGCGATAATGCATTACGTACGTCGGTAAACTGTAACATTACCGCTTCTGCCTCGCACACACAAGACGCAGCCTATCTAGGGAGGCCTCTTAAGGCGGTCGCATACCCCACGTTTCAAATGCGTTGCAGCGTGTTCGTAAACAGGTTTTTTCTACGAAATTATTCCATTGTGCCCATTGTGCCAACGTACGAAAAGAAAACAAACTTCAGACAAGATCGGAACCTCATTGTTAAAACACCACGCTCATTAAAAACACTGTTTCTAAGCCCTCCAACTTAGCTAAAAACGGCCTTTTCAGACTGCAGTATTTCAAAATGTACTAACCGGATGTATGTGAAACTTGGATTGCGACCTGCACTGAACTTTCCACCAATATAATTATGTGGTCACCGCTTAGTTTCCCATAGTAAAAACCGTTCAGCGGGAAGCTTGCATGCTAGTTCAGCGCTTGGCTCGTTGAGGCGACGTGGCATTTGATGTTCGTTTCAAGGTCGACCTTACTGCTCCGTCGCTTTTGAGCCTCTTACGCGCATGTAGGCGGCGCCCTTAAGGGCTCGGCTACCGCAATTTTCATCGCCGTTTTTTTTATTTTTCATTTGTAGCAGATATTTTTTTCCCCCTATTTTAGACACAAAATGTGACTAAATTTGGCACGTATGAAATTTTTTATCTCTCATAGTTTTCTCGTAATAGCTTGTTAAAGTCAAAATTTGCATGTTCCTGTTTTAAGGACTTCACTAAAACCAACTGACATACAAAACTGAAAAAATTCACAGTGGATAAAGACGTCACAGGCTACATTGTCACGTTCATAGAAACAAAAAATAAAAATTATTTGCATTTAAATAAAAATGCTGAAACCTAAAATAAAAATGTGAAAACTTCTTTTTTTTTATACAAACTTATTTTATTTTGTGGCTAAACATAGCTAAATTTGTAGCCTACAACATCGTTATTCACTGTGAATTTTATCAGTTTAGTGAGTTTGTTTTAGTTTCGTCCTTAAAACGGAAACATGCAAATTTTGGCTTTAACGAACCATTACACGAAAACTATACGAAATAAAAAATTTTTGTAAGAGGAAAATTTTGTCACATTTTGTGTCTAAAACAATAAGAAAAAATAACCGATACAAATATAAAATAAAAACATGGTAATGAACATTTCGGTCTTTCAAAGTATAGCTTGCATATAACTTTGTTTAATGTCAATTTCATTTAAATATACTGTGGCTGCTAAGTTCCTAAGTTAATCATAATTCCTGAAGTGACAAACTAGGGATACATTGCGAAGTTGGTCAAGCCGCTGCCAAAACATATTTTGTCTTCACAACCTCCAATTACCTTCTCAAAGTAATGTGGTAGCGTAGTCGGTTAGGTGTGAGAGGCCCTGGATTCGAATCCGAGGCATGGCTGTTGCTTATCTCTTCCTCATTTTCATCCTCACCAGCTGTTAAGGCCTCGTTGTTCATATCACCTCCAAGTAATGGACATTAATGCCACAATATCATGCCTAAGCAACCACCCACTGCAGCAATGTAAATTCATCCCAGGTCTTCAACACAAACACTTGTGTTGTCAACACCGCCCACATCTCAGTTTTACCAATCACACTTGCCTCAACACAGAAATTCTCTATCATTCGCCTTCACTCTTATACACATAGTCCATATAACCAACTTCATTTATTACACACCAGGACCAATATCTTCAAAATCAATACCAAACAATGCATCAGTTAAAGAGTGTTAGTGCCCTAATGTGCCACCGAATGTTACAATTTTTTTTCCTTTAGTGCTATATAAAACATGATTTTTATTTAATTATTCAAACCATGTAATAGTTATTAAACTTCACTGCTTTGCAACAGGCAAAATTGACACACGCACGCATTCTCATTGTATCATTTTTACGCGGACTGAAGATTGTTAACCGTTCCTGGTATTTTGTCATATTACTATTTTTAAGCTTTATTTTCAAGGGATTACGTCCCCCAGAATAATCACTTGAGCCTTAAAACTTTCCACGTGTGTTCTATTTATTTATAAATAGAGAATCACCTCTTGAAGTGCAGACGTTAAATTCCTTCATATTCTGTATACCCGTGATATATTTGACGACAAATCACAGAATTTTTGTTAAAACAAGGGTAGGGGTTGAATGAAGTTTTCAGGCGGTAATAAAGCTGTCACACAACTTTTGTGGAGCGAGCGTATTTTAGTAAGAGTTTGCATCTTGTGCCGCATGTATTTATAATTGTTGAATGTTAAATGTAATTAATTTTAACTTTAAGGATATATTTATTTTAAGTGGTTGGTTAGTATTTATTGGTTTTTATAATTGTGTGTCTCTTAGCCGCGCCTACTTCTTTCACCTTCCGCTCATGAAATTGTAAAAATTGCGTACCAGACAAGAACGTATCTGTCTCTGTTTAGGCCGATAACGTTTGCTCTTGTCTCTTACCCAGTGCAATTCCCCCCATGCACGTTTTGTCACTTTTTCAACCTCTTGTTCGCATAATTTCGCACAAACATTCTCCCTTTGGCCGGCGCGGCGATGTGTCTTAGCACCCCTATCCTTGTACTCTACGTTAGGGGCCACCATCTGTCGTGAACTTTCTTACTACGTCCTTTTATTACCCTTGTTCATTTTTTCGTTCATCTAATATGTTCCGTGATTATTTCGACATTGACTTTTCTCCTAGAATTTTTGGCATTTTTCATTTCCTTAAAAGTGGTGCAGCGTAAATTAAAATTTTAACGTAATTTCTGATGAGATTATTTAATAATTTATTTTAAAAAACTAACGATAACAAAAGTATTTGGTTATGGTAATTTGCTAAAGCGTGTTAAAATGAAGTTACAGATATTATGCTTATTAAGTAACTCACTATTGTTCTCCACAAAATTATTAGTGGTAATTATTTAATTTTTTGTTTCACATTGTTACGTCAGTTGTCGACTGTTATTTCTTACTTTTTCAAAATATTGTATCCTCTATTATCTTTACGAAATTGTTAATAAATAAATAACTTCCATCTAAGCCGCACAAATGTCCACTTTTATTAGTTTATAATTATATATTTGCCTTTTTATGGGTTATCTTATTGTGTTTACATGTGTTTTATCACCAAAGTTTGCACGTATAATTGATAATGCATCACAGGCTGTACGGTGGGATGTGCGCCACGTGATGAGTGCCGCAGGCGGAAGAGGGCGGGTAGGGGTAGGGAGGTCAGCTGGACAGACGGGGACGCAGCGTGGCTGGCGGGACACGCTCGGGGCAGGAAGCCGGAACCGCAAGGGGCGCGCGCGTGGTTGGCTTCCGGCGCGGGGTCGACTGGCAGATCTTGACGAGCGCGCGCACACCGCCGAGTTCATTGAACCACGGCGCCGCGCCGCCACTTAAACACACATTGCCCTCGCCTGGCGTGTCGTAGCGCCAGGGTGCAGGAGTGCCCTGGAAACACCATCTCGCTCATTGTTCAAGGTGCCTTAGACCATTCTGCACTGTTCATTCACGCAGTCAGCTTAAGAGGGCGTGGTTGATAAATATGCGCCGAATTCTTCACTTCAGGTCTACACTATTTGAAAGTCAATATAGAAAAACTGCAAAACAGCAATACTTGATAATTATGTTTGCCAACTTAGAGCATACATTTATCCAGAATGATGCACTTAATTGTACGAGATTTCGGCGTCAGAGATTGTTCTTCAGATATACGTTAATCGAGAAAAAATTTTGCTCGGAAAGTTGTCAAAAACTACTGTCTAGGATTGCTGTTTTTTTTTTCTTGCAAATTGGCTTCGAGAAACCTTCAGTTCTGAACTGAAGCTTTTAGCGCTGAATTATATACCATGCTTGCCGCAAAAAAAAAAACTATTGTGTATTTGAACCAAATACTGCTTTCTTATTACATTTTAGTTCATCGAAAATGTTTCCCTCCAATGACTTAATTACGTCGTTCTAGATATTTTGTTTTCTTTTTGACTTCCAATCCCTCCCCCCACCCTCTTTCTCAATGATCCGATGCCCCACACCGTTCCTCATTTGTGAGCTTACAAGGTCATTTTAGTGTTTTTTTTTTTTAAACTCGGACTCGTTTACTCTAGATATGTTAGAGTTTTAATTAAATTAGGGTGACCAGATTTATAAATTGACAAAACGGGAAATTTTACATAATTTTCCTTTGAAAACAGGGCACTTAAATAACAAAGCTACAAGCGTTTCTTTTAAGTCGTAATTTGTCCAGTTCTATTAGATAGCTTACTGCCGTAATAAGACTACAAACACTTACGTAATAACGACTTAGCTATTAAAACATGTATTATTATGAATCGCGCTGATTTAAAATTGACCTGAAAGAATGGTTATGTTTTGTTGTATGGAAACTTGGGGGACATTTCGGAGTAGTGACACACTTATCTCTTACACTTTGTAGTTCATTATTTATACTCTCACGTGATGTGAGAAAATTACTGGAGGTCTTGGCGGCAACACGAAACACATGCTGCGTGGTTGATGTTAACACAGAAAACATACATTACATTTTGTTGTACCGTCCCCTTCAACAAAGGAAACTTTTCTTTGGGGTGAGATGGTTTTACGGCGCTTTAACGACGAGGACAGCTGATGAGGGTGAAATAAGGAGAAGGGACGATGTCCGAGCCGGGATTCGAACCCAGGATATCTCTTGCCGTAAACCGGTGCCAACAAGCGACTACGCTACGGAGGCCGGCAACGTTACTTTGAAGCCAATTGGTGGTAACCAAGTGAATCATTGTAAAGGCGTTATACTTGGAAATAATACGTATAATAAATTAAACATTGATGTGTTTCAAGTAGTAAAACGCGTGCCATTTGGCACCGCGTTAAATATTTGTCGTGTCACAGAGGAGATCATAACAGTAGTGTTAAGGCCGCCACCTACCACATGCTTCAAATGCGCCGCAGTGTGTTTGTATAGAAGTTTTTTGCTAAATAATTCCACATGTTCTCATTGTGTCAACGTACGAAAATAAAACTCACTTGGATAAGGACGAAACGTCGCTGTCGTTATAGCATGCTCATTAAAAACGCTGTTTCTAAGGCCCGTAGCTGTAAACGGCATTTCATTTTTAGACTGCCGTACTTGAAATTATACTAACCGTAGCCTATGTGTATGTGAAACTCAAAGACATGCACTCAGCTTTGCTACAAGCTTTCCATCAATAAAATTATATGGTAACCTGTTAAAGTCGCATACAAAAGTGGATCGGCGGGAATCTTGCACGCTAGTTCAGTGTTTGGCTCATAGTGGCTGTGCTGTATTTGAAGCGCGCTTCAATGTCGCCCGTATAGCTCCATCACTTCTAAGGCCCGCCGCAAATTGAGCCCAGCCCACTCCCAGCACACGCGCAGCCCACGACCTGCGCACGCATTCCACGCCCATGGGATGTGTCGAGGCAACGCATATTGAACCCAGTATCAGAACAGCCCAGCATCATGACACCTCGCGACGCACATCTTCTCCTGGACTTGGAATCCGAATCAGAAAACGATGATTTAGTG